>QLPF01001058.1:0-12362 GCA_003314045.1 Hygrophorus pudorinus
CAATGGTGTTGGCCTCAACATTGGCCTCCTCATGCCCTTTCTGGCTCTGTTTCACCTCTCCCCCTTGATCTCGACGTTCCGGATGCACTTGCCATCGCGAACGGTTCGTTTGCGTGGCCTTGGCATCCTTAATTGATTCTGGAGGGTCCCGCGCACTCCCTGATTTGCTCTCAAAGATCCCAGCTCTCCTCCTGCTCCTCCTGCCTTGGACGACATCTCTCCCTCGTTTGCAACTTTCTGGCCGCTTCTGGCTGCACGAACGATTCGCTTAAGGTCCTTGGACATCCTTAATTGATTTGAGAAGGTCCTGGGCATGTAGGGACTCGCTGGGATTCGATATGAGCATGTGGGGGTATGGGTGATGGTGATGAGCTGGCACTTGTAGAAGGTGCTGGTGAGGTGTGGGTTGTTCTATTAGGTGAGTAATCATCTTTTGTAACGTTTCTGGATGCTACCTGACTGCTCTGAACGCATTCTGAACTCACTGAGATGTGGAGTCTGATATCTCCAATCTCCCCCTCAGATTGCACATTGCTGAGCGCACTGGTGCCGTCTATTTCGTTTGGGGTGTCTAGGCTCGGGGGCCGAAATCGAAATCGAATGCCCCACGCTCTCTTGAAGAGCATGGGGTAGGTTCTTATTTGTGGTGGTGGTGGTGGTAGGTGCCGTGTCAGACATGTTGTCTTGCGTTTGGGCACGAAACCAACCTGTGTATATATATAATACATTAATGTTTATGTAGATAAGGAATTACTTACTTTTATTGGCCTGCAGTTACCACTTTCTCGAGCAGTTGGTGGTGTCTTGAGGTGGGTGGCTGAGTTCGAACTCGGTGGCTGAGGCTGAGTGCGTGCAGAAACAAACACACCCATGGGCTGAACAAAGTGCAAAAGTCAGTCCACAGCCTGAAAAATCATCTATTAAAAATTATAACTAGTATACTATGCAAGATAATTAAAATACTAGTACACATATATACACCGGCTTAGCTGGCAGCTTGCAGCTTGGATTTTTGACAGCCATAGCCGTGAGCCGGTGTGCAGCCTTAGCTGAGCCAGTGACCAGCTGGCTAAAAATCGGCCCGGCTCACAGCCGCAGCTGTGGCAACACTAAGCTCCTGTCCAAAATGGCGCTATGCAAACACTTGTTCAGGTTTATAGTCGACACCAGCAGATTCAGTGGCTTGGCAGATATTGAGGTGAGGAGATTGGGGGAGATGAGGGGACAGCAGGGTCACATCAGTTTGGATCCAGGACATGGGAAAGTGTGCTGTGGCATCTTGTCTTACTGATTCACTTTACTTTTCATTCCAGCATTGATTGGAGTTGCAGGTTCCCCCTCGAGGCAAGTGCCTCAAAGTTGGGTAGAAAGGCACTTTTATAACTATACAGCAGCACTACTTAGCATGACACCTTACCATATGGTGCTGCTATCAAGGGGTAATAAGATTTTTTTTTCTTTTTTAAAAAGAAAAAAAAGACAACTTAAGACAACTTAAGACTATATAAGACAATTTAAGTGGACCCCTCTTTTCCTGATGTGGGCACTAGTGTTCCCAAAGTTTAGTTTGAAACTGTTCAAACTCAGTTCAAACCCAAACCAAACTCTGAAGTTTGAGTTTGGTTTGGGATTTTGGCAAACTCAAACTGAACTCTGAGTTTGGTTTAGCCAAAAACCCCTGGGAACCAAACCAATTACCATATATGGTAAGAGTTTAGGTTTGCAACCTGAACCAAACTGCTTTGGAGCCAAACTCCAAGGTTTGGTTTGAACTTTGGCTGAACCAAACTGCAAAGTTTGGTTTGGGGTTTCAAAAAAAAGGCCAAAACCAGACCAAACTGAACTTTGGGAACACTAGTTCATCCCCATCCAACACCTAACACCCACTATATCCACACACCACCAAGGCAACATGGCTGCATCACTATTTACCACCCCAACTCACATTGTCTCACATCCAACATGACAATAGCCATGTCACCCACCTTGTGAATGCAAGAGGCCGCATCATCGCCATCTACCCCGCTGTCTTGCCTCAAATGCAAGAATGGCCTTGTCTCTAGCCACCACCACCACCTTTTCTGCCCTCTTGCACATGAACGAGAGGACTGTATCACCGGCCAACCTCCACACCTACCTCATCTGCCCTCTTGCAAATGACAAGAGGGCCACATCACTGGCCACCACCACCACCACCTCTGCCCTCACACACACGAATGAGAGAGCTGCCAACCTACCTCCACCTCCCATCCAATGCCCACAACTGCAACTACCATGCCCACACCATCTCACCTCCCACACCCTGGCCCTCTCGTGCAACCATGGGAGGCCGTGTCACTGACTTGCACACCCTGGCCCTATCGACTTGCACACCCCAGCCTTATCTCCCACATCCTGGACCTATCACTTTCCACACCCTGGCCCTCTCATGCATGTCACCCTACCCACACCCCAGTCCCACACCCTGGCCCTCTTGTATGCAAATGCAAGGGGGTTGTAGGTTATTTATTATTTATTTAGCCTTTTCCACCCTCTTGCAAACCAACACAAGAGGGCTGTGTCACCTATCCTCACCCTGCTCTTGCATACATAGATATATAATTTTTTATTATGATTATGTAGTACTAGTATGTAGTACTAGTCGTAGCTGGGCTGGCCTTCAGCTTGGCACTGACTTCAGGCAACTGACAGTCACCTGAACAGGCTGCTAGCTGTGGCTAGATAATATATTCGAAATTAGCCAGCCAGACCAACACTAGGATAATCATGATGTTTACTTATTTTTTTCGACTACAGGACACGTACAATGTTGTCATTCTCCTAGCTCAAAATGGAACACTGTGCCCAGCTAGATGCCTTGTACTAACCTCTGTCCACTATGACTGCTCAACACACCTCATTGATAACTTCCCATAGCAGAGGGTGACCTGCCTGCAGTCATGACCATCAATCTATCCTCCTGCCTAGTCTGTTCTTGATAACCATTTCACAGGCAGAAGGCCAGTGGGTGTCCAGGCATTAGAAGGAGAAGATGAGGGTATAAAAATAAGGTAGCTCATGCATTGAACATTCATCCAACTTGTCTCTTCCCTCTTCCTCATCTCCGAAGCCTAGATGCTGCCCAACACTTTCTCTAGGAACAATGTGCACAGGGCATGACACAGGTAACCTGTGGAAATCTACGGGTATTTTAGTTATTGGGATATAGAACCTTTTTGGGTGATCACAACAACAACAAAAAACTGTCAAGAATTGACAGAGATATAAGCATTACAAGTTTTAGCATCTGACCTTCAGAACTAATGATACACCACCCTAATTACAAGTTGAATGTCATGAAAATCCAAGGTTTTTGGTTTTTCTGTACCCTTGAGAAAAGGTCAGAGCACAGTAAGATAAGTATTGATACTCAGATGCTAAAACTTGTAATACTCATATCTCTGTCAATTCTTGATGGTTTCTGATAATTTTTTTTTGTTGTGATCACCCAAAAATGTTCTACATCCCAATTACTAAAATATTCGCGGGTTTTCGTGGGTTACCCATGTCATCCACTAAATGTGCATGCTAACTGACAGTGCACAATATTTATTTCCATATCCAAGCAAAATGAGTGTTTCTGCAGATACAGCAGGCAATGTGTGTGTCCTTGGATGGTCAAGTTGAAGCATCCAAGCTTCAGCAAATGTGCCGCATCAGAGGATGACCACATGAGGTTGTTATAACTCAAGCATGATAATAAATAATAAGGAGCCTTGTCATGATGAACCCAGGAAAAGAAAATATAATTATGCTCCAGCTCAAAGATGTTCTTGTTTGAAACATTATCAGTGGCACATTGATTGCATATCCCCTGTCCCACATCTTCCTGAGTTCCTGTCACAAGGAAAGTACTTCATATTGGAAACTACATGCCATAATGTGATCTGTAATATCGAGTGACTCTTCCACCATTGCTGTGGTGGCAGTCAATGTCAATACACAACACACGAGATGATGAGCACAAAAAAATCAAAGACACCCAGCACAGTGTTGTTGATATAGCAAAAGCCAACCGGATCAATTATGTAGTTCTCAGCCAATGGATGGCTGTCTTGAGGAGCCTGGGGGTGAACAGGATATAAGTAGGGACCATGGGATGTTGCAGGCCACCCTAGCTATCTTACCTAAGTCCCAACCCCCCTGCCATGTCTTGGACATGCCACACTTTCTTTGCCCTGTCTTAGCTCCTTTCTTTCTCCTATCTTTTGTCCTTGGATATTTCCTTTCCTTTTCTATGAAAGTTGTGGCTTGCAGGACTCACTGAGTTTCCAAATATACATTTAGACATCAACTTGAACCTTCTCTCTGGGCTTTGGTGGTGACCAGCGCTACTTCCTACAAATGACTGAAATGGTACAGTACACTCCTGATCCACCTGCTGTCTCCATGGAGGAGGCTCAGTCCTATTATACAGGCCTGCATTTGAGCCCACATTACTTTACTGCATGAGCAAGGAGCAGTGGTCCCTGCCCAAGGGACCTGAGCCCTAGTACGCTATTTGAAGGAGGTGTGCGAAGTTTTCACCCAGCTGATTATGAAGGTGTGGAACCATGACTTGGGCTAGAAGGTTGTCAGGGTTATGGATGCTCACACGGTCAGTTAGTATTCATCATATCATAGAGTTTGCTAACTAGGATTTCTAGATCCACTTTACAATGATAGATATTATTCATTTCAGAAACTTGAAGGTCGAGGTTGAAGAAGACACTGAGGGTGAAGAAGACACTGAGGGTGAAGAAGACACTGAGGGTGAAGAAGACACCGAGGGTGAAGAAGAATGTGTGGCTAAGAAACCAGTTGTCAGTCCTGTTACCATTTGGATTGGTGTCTTCCCCAAGTCTACCTCCACTACAGCTGCCCACAATATGGCTCAAATTGTCCTAGCCCTTCTCAAGGACTACCATAACACTGATGCTGACATTGACTTCTGTGAGTCCTTTTACACACGCCAGGTTGGTCCTCAGCTTCTTAAACCTGTTTGTGACCTGGACCCACTTGTCGATATCATTAGTACCTCTCACCCCTGCCCTTGGCCTCTGTATCTCTACCAAGGCCAGGCCTGATAATCAGGGGATGATGGCCCTCTACTTTACTGAAGGTGGTGGCAGCAATAGGCTCTTGGGCCTTTCATGCCATCACATCCTTATTGGATCCAAGGAAGCCAACATCAACTATGTTTGCCACCCCAGTGGGCCTTGCAAAGATGTCCTCCTGCTTGGCAAGAGAGCCTTTGCCAATCTCATTGATTCAATCAAACTCAGGATCAAAGTACACAGCATCACAATTGAGCGCTGGAGAAAGCAAATTGAAGAGTTTGAGGTCATGGAGAGGGGCACCACCACTGTCAACATTGAGAAGGCTAACTTTAAGGCTACCTACGGGTATTTTAGCAATTGGGATGTAGATTTTTTTTGGGTGATCACAACAAAAAAAAAATTGTCAGAAACTGTCAAGAATTGATGGAGATATATGCATTACAAGTTTTAGCATCTAACTTTCAGAACTAATGATGCACCACCCTGATTACAAGGTGATTGTCATGAAAATCCAAGGTTTTTGGTACCCTTGAGAAAATATCAGAGCACAGTAAGATCAGTGTTGATACTCCAATGCTAAAACTTGTAATGCTCATATCTCTGTCAATTCTTGATGGTTTCTGATAAATTTTTTTTGTGATCACCCAAGAAGGTTCTACATCCAAATTACTAAAATACCTGCAGGTTTTCGCAGGTTACCCATGCCATTCACTACTGACACTTGCTCTCCCCTCTTCCCCTCTCTCTCTCTTCTCCCCTCCTCCTCTTCCCCCCTCCCCCTCTTCCCTCCACCTCACACTCCCTTTCAGGCTCGTCCCCCCTCACACTCACACTCCCCCTCCACACTTGCTCTCCCTCTCCCTCTCCCCTCACACCCTCTCACTCACTCACTCACTCACTGGCACTAACTCTCTAGGCTCAGGGTGCCAGTGCCCTCTCCTTTAGTAGTAGTACTACTAGTAGTACTTGTACTCAGGCTCCAACTCAGAGTCTCACCTCCAAGCTGTTCAAGGGCTAAAGATGAAAAAGTTGTTGGAAAGGTATCAGAAAAGTACAAGAGCTCCAAGCCCAAAAAAAAGGTCATGTAGTTTTGCTGATGTGGCCATGCTTGACAACCAACAAGCTAGTGTTGGTCCAGCTGGCTTAGCTGCAAGCTGGCTGACACAGCTGCAGCTTGAGCTGGCTAATTTCACAAATTTTCATCAGCCACAGCTGACAGCTGGTACCAGCTAGCTTCAGTTGACTCAAGTCAACTCCAAGCTGACAGTCAACTAAGTTGGCTGAAATTCAGCTAAGCCAGCAATAAGCTGATTCAAAGCACCTTAATGTAGGTTGCAAAGGTATATATTAAAACAGTATCTTCATCTTCCACATCTCCTAGTACTTCCATTAACCTATCAAACAACTTATTGGAATCTTCACCAAGATACTCTGCCAACATATCACCATCTGAACAGTTGCATTCAACTCTCTTTATAACTGTATATATTCAATGTAAATAGTGTTTAGTACAATAATAAATAAGTTATTTAGCTTGGTTGGCCTATGGTTACCGCTGCCTTGAGCAGGTGGTGGTGTCTTGAGGTGGGTGGCTGAGTTCAAACTTGGTGGCTAAGGCTGAGTGTGCATGAAAATTACACACTCGTGGCTTCAACAAAATACAAAAATCAGTTGGCAGCCACAAAAATTGGCTACTAATGAGTATTATAACTACAATACTATCCACCTGTATGTACCAGCTTAGCTGCCAGCTGCCAGCTGCCCAAATGAGGGCAGCCATAGCCACAGCTGGTTCCCAGCCTTAGCCAGCTGGTGACCGGCTTGGCTTATTTTCAGCTTGGCTGGCGGCTGCAAGCTGCTGGCAGCCTCAGCTAGACCAACACTACAACAAGCACAGGTTGCTGTTCAAGTCCCACATGTCAGGTTTGTACATCAAGACATTGGTGATGATGCCCACAAGTGGAAGCAGATGATTTTCAGGATAGTTGAACTTCCAGTTGGCATCTCCCTGGGGGAAACATTTGAGTGTGAACTCGCCAGGCCCCAGCTTTATTCCTAGATAGTATAAATAATATTTAGGTTAGTAGATGGTCTCAATGAGATAGTCAAAACTCACCCAGGTCCATCTTATCACCCTGGAAACCATTACCGAGCTTTGTTTGATTGACCTGGAAAATCCCCCAGTCCTCTGTGAAACAATGTTCACCTACACCGAGAGAGATGGCTGGGGAGCAGAGAATATGGCCCAGGACACAGTTGTCAACTTTCTTCCAGTCCTTATTGACCTGATTGAGCAACACTCCAAGTGCCTCAATTGCCTTCTCTGCCTTGTCCAGCAACCCCTGAGTCTCAATCCAGATTTCCACGGGTTACCCATGCCATTCACTAAGTGTAACAAGGTAGTAAACTGTATGGTTTTGACAACCTGTGCAAGTCATATGTATAAGTCACAATTTTTATACCCCCACATAGTGTTTCCAAAGTTCAGTTTGGTCTGGTTTTGGCCTTTTTTTTGAAACCCCAAACCAAACTTTGAAGTTTGGTTCAGCCAAAGTTCAAACCAAACCTTGGAGTTTGGCTTCAAAGCAGTTTGGTTCCCAAGGGGTTTTTGGCTAAACCAAACTCAGAGTTCAGTTTGAGTTTGGTTTGGGTTTGAACTGAGTTTCAACAGTTTCAAACTGAACTTTGGGAACACTAGTCACTGCTAGCACTCTCTTGCCACTCAGAGCTCTCCTGGCCCTCTCAAAACACCTTTGGCTTGGGCAAGGCCTTCTCTATTGGTCCCTGGACCAGTTTTTTCCAACCAGGTCAACACTTTTTGGCCTTGACAAGGTCCCTCTCCTCCTCCCACAAGGCAACCTTCTCCTTCCATTGAGTGGTCTTCTCAGCATTCTGAGCCTTTCACTTCTTTTCCCCTTTCTTCCACCTTGCCACTTTCTGACTGTGTTCTTCCTAGTGTTCCCAAAGTTCAGTTTGAAACTGTTGGAACTCAGTTCAAAACCAAACCAAACTCTGAAGTTTGAGTTTGGTTTGGGATTTTGGCAAACTCAAACTGAACTCTGAGTTTGGTTTAGCCAAAAACCCCTTGGGAACCAAACCAATTACCATATATAGTAAGAGTTCAGGTTTGAAACCTGAACTGAACTGCTTTGAAGCCAAACCCCAAGGTTTCATTTGAACTTTGGCTGAACCAAACTGCAAAGTTTGGTTTGGGGTTTCAAAAAAAGGCCAAAACCAGACCAAACTGAACTTTGGGAACACTACATCAGCTGACACACCATCTCAGTGATAACATGGATCGGGCTGGAGGGCCTGAGTGGGGGGTTTTCCTGACATGAGGTCTCCAGGCTAGGTGCCACCGCATCTGCAGTTACAACTGCTGGATCATACAGATACACTCTTGTTTTCCGAAATGCTGCAGCAATCACATCTGGATGAAGTGCTCAAAGGTGAGCATTTCCATCTGTTAACAAGAAGTTCTCTTTTGTGACAATTTGACCTGTTTCACACTGCAGTTTATCTCTCTCCTCAGTCCATATCCACTTCAAGATACTGAAGCACACACTATCAAGGCCTTGGTAGATGTGTGTGGCATGGGATGGATAGCAAAGGATATGGATATTGTGAGTTCTTGCATAG
Source organism: Hygrophorus pudorinus (assembly GCA_003314045.1). Lineage (NCBI taxonomy): Eukaryota > Fungi > Basidiomycota > Agaricomycetes > Agaricales > Hygrophoraceae > Hygrophorus > Hygrophorus pudorinus. The sequence continues at coordinate 8,718 of QLPF01001058.1, forward strand.
TCCAAAAAACACAAGGTATAGTGTGATCTGTGTCCGTCAACCAGGAGTACTTGCACACGTCCTTTTGCCTTCTCTCAAGTCTGTGCATCAAATTGTTTAATTCACAGCATGCTGATTTTGCCATCAATCCAACCTTTCTGTGACTACCCAAGTCTGTCTAGGAATATGTGTAAGTTAATGGAGTTAAATAAAATAATTACTAATGATGTGTTTGCAGGGTTATCCTGTTTCTATCTGGCCTGATACACTTTCCCCTTGAAGATAATTGTGGGGGGAGTGTGGATCTATCAGCACCAATTGTGACCAAAACAGTAGTATTTTCTTGGTTTCCATCCTGTTGTTGATACTGACCCTTTTGACCTGCAGCTCCCATTACTCACTCAGATACTCCACCACCAGGTTGGAATCTCATCTCATCCATAGCCCACAAACATTCTGCTTTTGCAAGGCAGGCGCCCACCCTTTCATTGTTGCTGCGGTAAGTCCACAGTGGGTCCCCGCACACCACCCCACTCAAGCTCACTGTTCTCCTTGCAGGATGATGTTGGGTCCTCGGAGCTTGTGTATGTATCAAGGCACTGAGCCAGCGGCTCAAATGGATGTTTCAGAGTGCAGCAATGCTTTGAATGTACATACACTGTTACCCTGACATTGAGAAGTCACAGGAGAGGGAGGGGGGGTGGGAACGACACTAAGATTATTCATGATTCTATAGAGGTCCTTCCACCCTCATATCCGAATTTGGAGTGTTCAGTGGTCTCAAGGAGGCTATACATTACACAAGCAATGTACATGGAGATAAACAGTTCCGGAAATATAACTGCTCTACACCTTTGAAACTTGTTTTCGTCTTTGCTGTCTTGTAAAAACACAGGAAGATCGATCTTGACTCGGGGTACCTAGTTGACAACATTGAGGTTTGTGTTGGGGAACCTGTTGGCCCTGATATGCTCAAGGAGCCACCAGAATGGCATGGCATAGGTCATATCAGAGAACTCCATCTTGCCAGAACCACCAGTAAGCATGCCACTGATATGACCACAGATGTCAGCTATTGCTAAGCCTGAATTACCAGAATCTGAAAGAGCTTCTGACTTGCTGTCATAATTGATTATCCCCCACTCTGTGGAGGTCTCATTGACTAACATGTCATGGAAGTAGTTGCAAACAATGGAGAAGACACCGTTCGCACGGCCAATGGTGGTGCTAGTTACATGTATCAGAAACTACATGACTTTTTTTTTGGCTTATAACACTTTTAAAAGGGAGCAAAGCTTAAAAAGGGGTGAAAAGGCCAATAGTTGTGCAAGAGTTTTCAACTTTTAAAAGAAAGTGACCTGGCATTTAAAAGTTCTAAAACTCTTTTTCCTCTTGTAAAAAGTGTTTTCTCTTGCAGCAAGGAGCAGAAGGGGGACCACTTTTTCATGACTTTTAAAAGGACAAAAAAAGGCTTTTTACTTTTTATACTTTTTATATTTTTTATACTTTTGATATTGGGGGCAGATCAGAAAACAGTGAAAATATATATTTACATACTTGAATATTACTAGTAGACAAGTAAATAGAGGGGGGGGGCACAAACAGAAATAGCAGTAGAAAATTACACAACGAAAGAAGAACATGGATCTACCAGGTGATACTAAGGAGGACATGCTGGCCACCTGACTCACATACAACTGGTGAGCAGCTACACAAAGCGGCTGGTAGCTGCACCTGAGCACCAAGTAAGAGAGAAGAGTGGAAAGGTGAGTTGTGATCCCATTGTAGGTAGCAGTAAACACCATACCATGATTTCAAGATGAACCATACATCTTGGGAGCTCTTTACACTGGCCCCTAGATTCCAGGTGGGACTACTAGGAATCCAGCAGGAATGACCAGGAATCCCACTGAAGTCTAGCTGGAGTCCCAGTCCTGGTTGGACCCAGCTGAATTGTGAAATTCCCTGCCAATTTTATGATTCCTGCTCCCACTGGACTCCCACTGGATTCCTACTGGACTCCCGGTTAAGTGCCCAATTCCAGCTGGATTCCCAGCATTTTGTTCCAGGTGGACTCCTGCTGGACTCCACCTGGAACCAGTGAGTTCACTAGGAATCCACCTGGACTCTACTGGGACTCCACTGGGAACCCATGAGTTCAGTGGGAATCCACCAGGACTCCACAGTAGGACTGTGGCTATTCATTGTTTACTTGTATTTATAGTTCAAAAAACAACCATAGCAAGAATTGAACCTAGGCTTTTCTAACTATCACATGAGATAGCCCAATGGTTTATACCACTAGGCCATCCAAGCTTTGATATTAGCTCAGATGTGATCTGCTATATAACCTTTCAAACCCAAATAGGCACAATATTTAATTACTTGAATATACATACTACTACACACTTGCGCCACAATAAGGCATCATAAAAATACGTAAAAAATACCAATATATTTGAAATATTATGTGCTATATTTCTCATCACTCAAGCGAGGCGATTGGGCGTGATTTGGTGCAGAAACGCAGTATGTGTTCTTTGTTGAAAAGGTCATGTGACCTAATCTCAGTCACTGCAGTGACTGTGACATCTTCTCAGCATTCAACACTGAACCACTCCCACCTGCTCAACAACACACAACACAGCCTGGTGAGTGGAAATTATATCATATCATTTAACCATCCACTAACTACTAGATAACAGCACAAATGTAGCCGCGGTGCAGCAGACAAAAAAAAGGTGAGTATTACATATATTCTCATGCTGTCCGCGCACCCACATACTCTTCTGTTTACATACAGAACGCAAACGAATCCGAACACAAGGCCCACGGTGGTGACTGGTTAGCACGCAGGACCCAGGTGACAAAGGGCAGGACGACGAAAAAAGTGAGTAATATATTGTGTATATATTTGCTCATGCAGTCCGTGCACCCACAGACCCTTTATTTACATACGGAACACGAGGCCCATGGCAGTGATGGATTAGCGCGCGGGACCCGAGTGATGACGAGGAGGACGAAAAAAGGTGAGTAATACATATACATATGTATTCTCATCCTGTCCACGCCCCCAGAGCCTTCTGTTTACATACAGAACGCGAACAGCAATGAGGGACAAGCACACAGGACCCAAGTGATGAGGAGGAGGATGCCAAAGAAAAAGTGAGTAATATATATTTTCTCATTCATCTGTGCACCCACAGACCCTTTGTGTACATACAGAATGCGAACAGCGGAACACAAGGCCCACGGCGGTGCAGGATCAGCATGTGGGACCCAAGTGATGATGAGGAGGATGCCGAAAAAAAAAGTGAGCATCAGGTATGAAAAAAGAAAAAAAATCATGCAGTCTGCACATGCCCAGACCCTTCTGTTTATATACAGAACACGAACAGATCCGGAATGCAAGGCCCATGGCAATGACGGATGAGCACCCGGATGAAAAAAAGTGAGATTTCTCATGCAGTCCACACACCCCCAGACATCTCTGTCTGCATACAGAACGTGAACGGATCCGCTGCGCAGCAGACAAAAAAAGGTGAGACATATATATATCTATCTCTTATACTATCTGTGCACCCACAGACCCCTCTGCTTGCATACAAAACGCGAGGCCCATGGCAGTGAACGGTGAGCACGCTGGCTCTGCGAAGGCCTGAGTGA
>QLPF01001060.1:0-14647 GCA_003314045.1 Hygrophorus pudorinus
AGTCACTGGAAGGGCTGGCCCCTAATACCATCCCCAGCTTCTGGGAAGCTCATCACTTCCCTGACAACAAACCCTTTGATGAATCCGTCATCGCCACACACTATTATCAGTGTGGACTAGACTCTACCGTCTATGAAACCATGTTCCATGGTTACACAGAACACACCATCCTTGCACGTGCTGATGCAGGACAACCCCCTCACCAGTGGATCACACCACTGTTAACCCTGCCACCATGGCATCTGCTACCAGCTCCACAGTATTGCTGGCCTCTATGCTGGCCTCTCCTCTGGCTCCCGTCAAGAAACGGTGCGCTGAGCCTATCAAAAAATATGGCAAACAGCCTAAACATGGTGTCAAGCCTATGACAGCAAAATACATATGTGCTGCTACATCAGCTAAAGAGCTGACTGTGCTCTCTGCCTTCCAAGGCAATCAGCCCATCGATGAAATACTCCAACACATATGCAATATACGCCGAAGAAGGCGACCAAGACTCGGCCGATGAGAAACTGCCAGAGCCTCATGCTAGGCGCGTCGAGCTTACACCTGAACCACCAGAGTGCATCGTTGATCCCGACACCCTTATGGGCCCATGCTAGTTTAGCATCTATATTTCCTCTTAAAGGGAGAAAGAGTGTAAGGAATCTATGATTCCTTGTTTACTTTCTTTAATTTTCTATTTCTCTTTATTATCATTATTTACCATGGACGCACACCACAATGTACACATGTACAAACATGCCATATTACGCTGTCCGCATCACACGATCTTTATATACATAACTACCATAACTCATAAACAGCATTAAACCAATACACTTGATTTGGACCTGTGAATCATGTACTGTGAGTTCTAGTTTATTATAATATCATTCCCATACTTGTTATAGGGCCTTAGGAAGCCCTATACAAGTTTATAAGAGGCCCGGGGCAGGCGATTCCTCACCACCTTGTTCCGGACATCGACGGTTGGGTGCTGGTCACGGTGATTCATCTGCGCTGGCGTTTGCTGACATGCATGGGTGCTCGCCGTTGTTTGAACGTGTGCACTGGGGCTGTCATGCCATCGCGCTAGTGTTTGAGTGGGGTAGCGGGTAATGTGTTTGCATACCTGTGGCATCAGCTCCCATTCTCTCTTCACCTCTTCTTTTTGACCCTCCACCCATTTTCCATCATCCCCAAGTCCCTCTTTGGTGTCTATTGTCAGTCATTCAGCCATTTATGGTGGTGACATGGCGCTGTGGGATAGGGATGTGGTGCTTGAGGTGTCATTCTGCCAGGCTTGCGGACACATTTGGTATCGTTCTGACAGGTGTACCAGACTTGCGTATGTCCCGGGGTGTTGTTCCATGTGGTGCTCCTTGGCACCTGCATATGGGTGTCACCTCACCCCCTTTTCCTTCACCTTTTCATCCATCCTCCCTTTCCCGTTTCCTCTATGGTCTCCCGGCAACGTTTAGGTCGTTGTCCTTTACCTCACCCCCTTGACCTGGACATTGGTCTTGCAGCAGTTGGGTAATGAAATCACTGTCTCGCACTTGCAAGTGAGACGGTGGGAGGTTGGGCTGAGGTGGCAGGCGATGATGCTGCTGTCACATTCAAGGTGGGACGGCAGGAGGTGCAGTGGTGGGGGCAAGATCAGAACTTGGCCTCGTTGCTCGTGTTGACATTGGGCAGGTGGGCATAAATTTTACATGAGATGTTTTTCAGTAAATATAAAGAAAAGTTCACCCTTGGCAGCAGTTCAGAGATGTGCCACTCAACCCTTAGACCCCTTATTGTGTTGACCGAAACTGGTCTAATAGATAGATTAATGGCAGAGCCTCTTACCTATAATTCTGAATGTGGATCAGGCTTTTTCCTCCCTGAGGCCTGATGACTCAGAACATCTTTGCTGGTGAGGATGGGATCTTGTGTATCTGTACAGAACATCCTCAGCACGTTACTAGCAGCCTTGAGCTCATGTCCTCGCAGAGTTTCCAAGTTCATATGTACAGAACATCCCACAAGTATCACTAGCAGCCAACCTGTTCGCACTACTTCAGAGGATATTCGAGATATTGTCCTGTAACGGGTCTTCTGTCATTCTCACCCTTGACTGCAATTCGGAGATGTTCTTGTTGAAATATATGTTGATTCTTCAAGTCTTTCTGGGTGTTCTGTGATTCTCTCTCTTAAATATGCGCATTACCAACAAGATATGTTTTTTCGTACCAACATACAAAAGTGCTCTGGAGACAAGTATGGGAAACAGGGCAGGCACATAACAATGCAGGCAGCCGAAAGAAATAGAGGGAGTGGCGAATAGACAGACAGGGTAGCCTAGGGGAACAAAAACTCAGACTAAATTGACGTTCACTTTATACCCACATAGAGGGGGCAGCAAATAACGGACAGATGGGGAGGTCATAGCCTAGCTAGGGGAATGAAAACACGGACTGAATTGATGTTTCTACCCACATTTAAGCTGAAATACTTACAAGATCTCGCAACTCTATGCAGTGTGTGAGGCTGCACAATGTTCCACACTGTGCTCTTGTGCTGGCACCTGAAGAGGTCGTGTTTCTCTTGGTGGCGGGCTTGGAGGTGGTCGGTCCGATCCATGATGACTGCCAAGGTGCTGGGTTCCCAGTCAATCAGTAGACACCTGCAGTGAGGGGCTAGGCCTCTGAGTCTCTGTATGCTTAACAGATGTCTGTGGTCGCACAAAATGGGGGTGAAGTTCCTCTCTAACAATCCCTCCATACCTCCTATGATGCTCAGCCGATGTCTGTGGACTGCTGCAGAGGCTCGCTGGTCATCTGTGGTGGTGCAAATCAGTGGCTGGGTTTCTTGCCATACCTCTCGAGATACTCAGCAGGCATCTGTGGTGGATGACCAGACTGCTGTGGAGGCTCACTATACCTCTCAAGATACTTGTCGGACATCTGTGGTGGCACAAATTGACAGCCTGGTTCCTCGTTATACCTCCCAGCTGGATTCACAGCAGACATCTGATATGAAGCAGATGTTGGTGGTAGGAAACTATGTCTCTCCAGATGCTTGATGGACGTCTGTGGTGGGACTAGTCGGCCGGCAGGTTCTGCTTGGATGGCTTCTCCATATCTTCTGAGATGCTGAGTGGGAAGGTGTGACAAGGGTTTATAACTCCCAGGATGTTTAGCAGACATCTGGGATAAGGGGCTAGGCCTCTCTGGATGCCCAGCGGCAGACCTCTCTGGTGGTGGTGCAAATTGATGGTGGGAGTCCTCCCTGAAAATCTCTCCATACCTCCCACAACGCTTACTGGTGGCCAACCTCTGTGGTAATGCAAATTGGTGGCTAGGTTCCTCGTCATACCTCATGGCAGACATCTGTGGTGGGCATAGACTGCTGTGGAGGCTCAGTGGACATCTGTGGTGGTGCAAATCAGTGGCTAGGTTCCTCGCCATACCCCTCAGCAGACATCTGTGGTGGGCGCCTAGACTGTTGCAGAGGCTCACTGGACATCTGTGGTGGGCGACTAGACTGCTGCAGAGGCTCACTGGACATCTGTGGTGGCACAAATCAACTGCTGGGTTCCTCAGGGTACCTCTTGAGATGCTCGACAGACATCTGGGGTAGGTGACCAGACTGCTGCGGAGGCTCACTGGACATCTGTGGTGGCGCAAATCCCACAGACATCTGTGATAGCAGGATCTCCAGAGGCTTGGCAGACATTGCAGTGGAAACCTACACTACTCCCTCTCCCCTGGCATGATACAACCTTTTGGGCTTTGGGCAGGAATTTGTAGGCGAAAGGGAATCTGTATTTCAACATAAGCAATTCAAAATGTGAAGCCTAAAAATTTATAACATACCTGGATCCACCGAAGATGAAGACATATTCCTCTCCTTTGGGGCTTTACCCTTGCCTTTGCCCTTCCCACCTGCCTTTGCTGTGCTGCCTGTACCCTTCCTGCTAGCCTTTGTGCTACTCTTTGTCATTATGCCATCTCCACGTCTTGAGCTGGATTTCACTTCCTTCGACGAATGGCCCTGTCCATCTACATCTACATCATGTTTTCCCCTTGCAACATCCTTCACTGGCCGACTCTCTTGTTTGGCCTCTGTCACCCCCATGTAGATGATACTCAAATTGTTGCTACCATCTGAGAACACAACCTTCTTCTTGACATGTGTGGATGTGGTGGGATTATTACTCTTTTGCTTGCGAGACATGGGGTATACCAGATATTCCAAATTGGACTCATTTTCTGTAGCTGAGGGTTTTGTGTAAGGAATCTATGATTCCTTGTTACTTTCATTAATTTCCTTATCCTTTTGTTTATTATTTTATTATCATTATTTACTGTGGACATGTGTGCCACAATGTACACACATACAAACAGCTGTATAGTATGCCGTCCATGTCGCACACTCAATAACTATAACTACTACAACACTCATATAACAGCATAACATTCATTACCCAAATATATTGATTTGGACCTGTGAATCGTGCATAGTGAGTATTACAGTCTTTATAACATTCATTCCACTTGTACTAGGGCTTTAATTAGCCCTACACAAGTTTATACTTTTTTTCACAGCCAAACAACCCTTAAAACGGTTCTGAATTGACTGTAATAGCCATAAGCCTTTCACGAGGTTAGATACATTGGTTATACTACGTAGTCATAAGCCGCTCGCAGTTAGATACCTTGACTATAAAAAAGTCCTATTAGGCACCTTAAAGGGCCTTATCAAACAGACACAAAAAAGCCTGAACGGCTTGAGTATAGCTCTGACTGTACACTACGAAAATCGAATGTTAGTTCATATCAGCACGCAATCGCAATCGCAACGCACATCATAGTAATACGATTCAGAACACACGCAATCTAGTGTGTTCATAGACGAATCCCGTTGATAAGTGAATTCAACAACCCGGTGATTATCCCTGCACTGGCTGAATGCTGGAACTAAACCAACAAACAACACAAACACAAAAGGACCGGGGCAAGGACGTGCAAAGGTTAGAATCAACAAGCCAAAGACAAAGAATATGGAGACTAATATGAAAAGAGATGTGTGAAATCAAAACAAAGTAACCAGAACTTATGCGAAGTTCTGTGTGAGGGTTGCGAAGTTATGATTTAGAATGCAAAGTCTTTCGCAAACACTAGACGATTATTGGTGATGTCAAGGACAAGCTTGATGACTTTAGACATAAACTGGAGGGAAGAACTAACTTGTCATTTTAGCCGAAACTACAGTGTTTTATATGTAGGGAGTAGAAAGACTTGACCCACTGTTCGAATTAGGGAGATACAAAGACACAAAGAAAGGAACTGGTCCGGACTGAACTCTGGGTCGTGAAGTGCGAGAATGGCTTCGCAATGTTTCGTAAAGCTTCGCAAGGACTTCGTGTACCTCGCAGAGTTTGGCGGGTAGTGCGTGAATGTGGACTATGTCGAATACATTGTTTCCGGACCTGTGGAGCCTGCAGTCGTATCACTAGATGTCCAACCAGTCCCATAGATCATCCCAACAGGGGGGTCCATCCCAATTACAGGATGTAAACCACCCCGTTACTGAACATACCCCCCTCCAGTGAGACTCCGCTTATGAAGCCTCGCAAGTCTCGGAATCGGCTCACAGGGCTAACAGCCCTATTACCCGCAGTGATGCGGCAGAATATGATGATGTCAGTAATGACTATGCTACAAACCACTGGGAATCCCCAGTGGATAGATGAACGCCGGCTCCCCAGTCACGAAACTTGGAGAACGCGAGAGCGCCCCCTATGCCATTGGCATATAGCTCGCCCACGCATAGAAAAACACCTTCAATAGGTGGTGGATCAGCAACCAGCATGGTTGTCAATCAGACTGAAGGTTGAATAGACCTGAAAGACATTCTGGTTAAAACCCGAACGAGTATACGGCTCAACCGTTTAGAATTGAGAGTCCACATGGACATGGAACAGCGCTGAGCTGCAAGAAAGAAAGAAAAATCCATGCTACAAGCGTGTCTAAACGAGCTGGAAGCTATAGATGACTGTATGGAGGCTCATTACAACAGTTATCTAACTGAAATACATCAGATAAGATCTGATCATAATGATGAATATGCCTTGGAAGGGCATTGGAATGCCAGCAGACAACCAGCATCACCAGCTAAACCAGCTGTAACCACTGTAGTGCCAGTTGACACATACATAAGCTCTCCCACTACAGGGGAATCCACACATGGCTAGTCTGCAGGAAATAAGCACTATGGCTGCTAATCAGCCCAAAATCAATTCCAGCAATGGAATATCATATAGGCCAGTAGCCAATACGAACGAACTACAACAGGAAGCTATTTCAGCTTTACACATAGAACGTGAAGTATTCGCAAAGTGAGAATCAATAATGACTGGTTGATTAGACCAGCAAACCCGTCAACAAGGGGAAGAATCTGTTGACGATTACAATAGTCGGATAGATGAGATGGCTTGACAAGCCATCTATGATGAAAAGGCAATGGCCAATAAACAGCATACAGCTGAAACTACCACACATAGGCAAAAAGTCTCACAGCAGAAATTGTTGATACTTCAACCGTCTAAGTTAATAACCGGACACAACGTACCCGTGTCCATGAGCACAGGTATCGCTCATATTCCCCCTAATAGGGTATTGCAAACCAACTCTAATGCAGAGTTTCCACGAAGTCAAGGACCTTGTAAGTCATTGGTGACCTTTGATACCAATAGGTTAGATATCACTGCTGGTATAAGCACACACGGACTCAACTGTGGTGCTAAGCCAATCACATCTGTCGTTAACACGACATCAGAGTGAGTAATCACTATGATACATGCAGCATACGATGCCGCATATAATGAAACTCCTTGCTCAGTACAAGTGAGCAAAATAGGTTTGAAACTATCATTACCCTCTTATAAGGGCGAAACCACTCAAGCCGAGTTTGAAAAATATCTCACAGCCCTGCTGAGGCATTTCAAAATATACCAGCTGCTAACTGCAGATACCGACCAATTGAGGATAAACCTGCTTGGTACTACCCTCACGGGTGCGGCAATAGAATGGTTTGATACAAATGATGTCGATGCCGACATATGGACGTTTGACAATGTAGTACGAGCGTTAAAAGAATGTTTCGTTCATCAATCCTCTAGCCAGGATGCAGCGGACAAATTCGATGCATTAATGCAGAATAAGTCAACTGTAATAGAATTCTACAATTCTTTATGGGCGTTTGCCCAATGAATGGTAGAATTACCAGATAAATATCACATTAGAAGGCAATTCCTGGTTGGTCTCAATGGCCACATATCCAACCGGATATTAGAAAACGGTTATACCGCTGAACAATCTACTATAGATGACCTGCTAAGGGTCACACAGCAAGTAGAGGAAGCTCAGTCCTATGCAAGCTGAGGAAAATCGAGTGCAAGCTCAAATACTACGAGTAAACCCTCAACAACTAGTAGTAACCTTATGGCTACTGTAACTAAATATCAGCCTCAGAAGCTGTCATATAAATCCAATGGATATACGAAGAAGCCGAGTAATCGGTCCTTCGTCAACAGGACAGCTAATGGTTCAGTACCAATTAGTAAAGGACCTAACTGGTCTAATCAACAGCATATAACTGCATCTGGAAACACCCAGGCTCCGGCTGCAAAGCCTAAGCTGACCGACAAATCTAATCTAAGGTGTTACCATTGTAACGGTCTCGGACACATAGTCCCCAACTGCCCTTATCCAGCACAACCGAGAGCAGTTGTAGCTCAAGTAATTGCAGATCAAAATGACGAAGACCCCAACATTGGGTGAATCACTGGAAGGTGAACAGTACGATCCCGAGTTGCACTTGGAAGAGGACATGGAAGTCCATGAGATTGATCATAACCAGTTAAATGGTCAAGAACATGTCGAAGACATGAACCAATACATGGGTGATAGCGCCGATGAATATAGTCCAAATAACATGGACTATCAACCCAACAAAGAGGAACACCACATGTATCCTCATATGCATCAGTGGTAATACTGCTCAAACCTCAATACGAGGCACACGCACGTGCAGCAACTACGCTGTCTGATGCACCCCTTATGGTGTATAGGACGTGAGCATCGCGCAAATCATTACCTGGCGAACAGCCAGAAAGAAATTTTGAGAAACCACTCTCACTCAGCGGATATATTTATATCAATGGATATAAAGTGCATGTCCTGATGGACACCGGCTGTACCACTGACATGGTATCCCCGGACTATCTAGCCACTATGGGTGAAATACCCTTTGAACTGGAAAACCCAGTAGGTCTGCAAATGGCAACCTGAGGCAGTCGCTCTCGAATTAACTATGGCTATAGAGCTAAGTTAGAACTAGGCAAGTTCAATGCCGAACACTACGTAGACATAGCAAACCTAGACCAGTATGATATCATACTAGGATCAGGATTTATGTGCAAGCATAAGGTTGTGCTCGACTTCAGAGAGGAAAAACGCGCAGCGTTTATAATAAATGGCGAACGCCATGTCGAGCATACAGGCGACTTTGGTTCCTCAAAAGGGGGGAAGAAGCTAATACAGCTATATAAACCACCAATGGTGGACATAAAGGTCGAAGCTAATACAGCTTCTATGATAAAAAGAGCCATCAACATGGTCATAGCCCAAAAGGTTATAAAAAATAATGCTGCCGGCAAAGCCAAAGAAAAAGAAACGGTCATAGCAAGGCCACAGGCTGGCCTGGAAATGCCAATAAAAAAGACTAAGCAGCCTACAGCTATGCCAGCTAAGCTTCACTGCAATGTGGTGGCGGGATCCAGGATCCAAAGCTGAAGTGACTTGAAGGTCACGAAGAAAGCCAACGGCAGATCATGGCAAATTGCCAAGTGAACAAGTAAACACACAAGTTCACAATAAACATACCGGCAGACAGCCATTAATAGACACAAAAGCTCATGTAATACTGATCCAGAAATGGACAGAGAGCATAAAGGACCTAACAGTCCCAGTTCCTCTAGAAATGCCTCCCATATGGGAAATTTCGCATGAAATAAATTTCATCAACGAAAGCTATTAGCCTTCATATCACATGCCAAGATGTCCGGATGTGCTCCGCCCTGAGCTAGTAGAGAAGGTAGCCCGATATGAGAAGGCTGGATGGTGGAAGCGAACCACGACAGATAGTGCAGCGCCACTATTATGCGTCTACAAGAAAGACAGACAGTTAAGGACCGTGGTAGATGTGCGCAAGCGCAATGAAAATACCATAAAGGACATCACTCCTTTCCCAGATCAAGACGGTATCCATCATGATGTGGCTCGCGGTATGTACCATACCAAATTGGACATGTCCGATGCATACGAGCAAGTACGCATCAGAGAATCAGATGTGCCCAAAACGGCATTCACTACCGTATTTGGTACATTCATGAGCTACATAGTTCAACAAGGTGATTGTAACGCGCCTTCTACATTTCAATGTTTAATGATGTTTATATTCCGAGAATATATAGGACGATTTGTCCATGTATATCTGGATGATATATTCATATTCTCTAATGGTCTAGAGAATCATGAACGACATCTGCAGCTCGTATTTGACAAGCTGCGCAAAAGTCACTTATTTCTAAGTGCTAAAAAAGTGGACTTATATTCCACACAAATGGACCGTTTAGGTCACATAATTACCGATGATGGTATACTACCTGATGAGGACAAGCTCAAGCGCATTTGCGAATGGCAAAGACCTAGAGACTATAACGATGTACAGCGTTTTCTAGGACTAGTACAATATCTAGCCCAGTTTGTGCCAGATATATCTGCATATACTAGCCCTTTATCGGGTATGACCCATAATCATCGACCCTTTGCATGGGCTCCACTACATGAAAAGTGTTTTGAAATGATAAAAATCATTACTTGTAATACACCAATATTAAAACTGGTGGATACACAAAAACCTAACCCTATCTGGGTCGTATGTGATGCCTCTGCAAGGGGCATTGGAGCACTTTACGGTCAGGGACCAGAGTGGCACAAAGCGCATCCAGCTGGATTCCTATCCAAGAAATTCACACCAGCTCAGTGTAATTATCATACGTGGGAACACAAATTAATAGCCATATTAGAGGCTTTAGTCAAATGGGAAGATAAGCTGATTGGACAACGATTTATCGTGGTAACTGACCATAAGGCGTTGACCTTCTTCAAATCGAAGATACACATGTCTGATAAACAGACACGGTGGTGGGAATTCCTATCCCGCTTCGAATATGATTTGGTTTACACCAAAGGAACCCTGAACAAGGTAGCAGACTCCTTATCCTGGTATTATATCACCAATGAATCGTCAGAATTACACTTGCTGAGGGATTACGTCAATGTAGACGCCCGAATAGACCCTAGTGGGGACTTCACGACAGAAAACTGTAAGAATGAACTAAAATCAGGTTTCCCTAAGCCAATAATCGTGGCAGCATGAGGAAAGGTGATAGCTAAACCTTCTATTCAACCTGTTGAAATGGTGCCAATTCACTTGGAATCATCAAGCGATTTAATGGCTCAATTAGGCCAATATTACAAAGAGGATAGCCTCCTCGACAAAATAATAGTGGCTCCCGCGCAATATGCAAGCTATTGGCTTGACGGACAAAAATTATACACGACAAGTCGTGAAAATAAAATGGTATTGTGCGTCCCAGACGCATTATGGAGAGGGAGGAGGATCCCTGAAGTAATAATTGATAACACTCACAGCGTATTAGGCCATATTGGCCACGATAAGACCCTAAAGTACCTTAGAAATTGGTACTGGTGGCCCAAAATTACGCGTGATATGATCGTGTTCTGTGAATCATGCAGCAAATGCCAAATGATAAAGACAAGTAATCAGCACCCAGCAGGACTGTTACATAGTCTACCGATTCCTAATTGGCCATGGGCCTCAGTAGGCATTGACTTTATGGGACCACTCCCCGAAAGTAACAGATACGACTACATAATGGTAGTCATATGCCAATTAACTTCCATGCTACATTTGATAGCTACCGTTATCACGGTAAAAGCTACAGAAATAGCTGAGCTCTACTATAGAGAAATAGTCTGTTTACACGGATTACTGGAATCGATAGTCTCTGACAGAGACTCTAAGTTTACTTCCAAATTTTGGAAAGAATTACACCATATTACCGGTGGAAAACTATTAATGTCAACAGCATTCCATCCTCAAACGGATGGTGCTACAGAACGTTCAATATGTTCAATTAATCAGGCACTCCGCGCCTTCGTAAATGATAATCGAACCGATTAGAATGACAAGTTGCCATCCATAGAGTTTGCATTTAACTCTACAGTAAATAGCTCGTCGAGCTTTGCGCCTTTCAAGTTGAATAGCGGCTGGATGCCAACTATGTTAAATAATCCTATACTGGATACGTCTTACAAAGGCGTTAAGCAATTCGCTGAACAAGCAATACAGAACCTTGAGGCGGCTCAGGATGCTATAATAGCTAGCCGCATAACTCAAACATATCATGCTAATGCACATAGGAGAGACGATCCTATCATCCCTATAGGTGGTAAAGCCTACCTTTCAACTAAGAACTTAAACTTGCCGAAAGGCAGAGTCAGAAAGTTATTGCCCAAATTCATCAGGCCATATAAGGTGCTTAACAGCAGCCCTACAAAATCTACCTATACGATAGAATTACCGGAAGAACTCTGTATACGACACGTCCACCCGATATTCCATGTGAGCCTGTTAAGGCTCCATCAACCTAATCATGATGATTTATTCCCTAAGAGGGAGGCCAACACGTTTTATGACTTCAGCACAGACCCGGACCACGAATGGGTTGTGGATGAGATAATTGGCCATAATTGGTCCCCCAAATTATCATTTAAGATCAAATGGGCCTACAATGATTACACCTGGGAACCCTTAGCCGCAGTGGCTGAGCTATCGGCTCTTGACCGCTATCTTGAACTCCACGGAGTATCTACACCACAGGAGTTATCCTGGAACAAACACACTGAAAGTGTGACAAGTCGTGACTGAGCAAATGCCAAATACGGCAGTGTGGCAATTGCCTACCAGATATGGCAATGTGGCAAATACCCACCAAACACCATAGTGTGGCATTCAAGCTCCGATGCCCACAGGTATAAAAGGTCAATTACAGCTCTGCTGTAATCTTCCTCACCTAGTATCCACATGTCCTACCGAAGCCCCCGCCGATCGCCCAGTTGTGGGTCAAGCTCACAGTCCCGATCCCACTCATGCGGTAAAGAAAAAGGCTTAACAGCCAAAGTCTCCAGTCTCTCAGGACATCATTCACGCTCTTCGCATCATAGACACGAGGAAACCCCCACGATTGCGAGCTTAACTGCTCATGTCCTACCTCCAATGGAAATGGACCCTACGCTGCACGTACTAGTGCACCCCAAACAATGCAATCTGTGCATCAATTATGTCGCCCACCTGGTGGCACAACATGATAATGGGGCTACCGAAGCCCTGTATGAAAAGCAATGTGCCTATTGGCACAAACAACTTCACCAATCGGTGTGGGAACAAGGCTATGATTGTGACCATGCCGATGCGCACAAAGATAATGTGCAATTGCACAACCAAATCGATGACTTTTACGATGAAGAGCGAAGGCTCAAAGACAAAATAGCCAGTTTGGAAAAACAGCTATCGGCTCAGGCCAACACCGTGCCCTCACAGGCACAAAGTGAAACTCGGCCCTTGTTGCAAGCTCGCATTGAGGTCCAACCTCCTACCCCAACCAAGGGTAAATCAAGGGACTACACCCAATCCAGCCCTACCATGCCCATACCACCTGCGACTTATCCTTGCATCGATGATGAACCCTACGAGGGTATGACCATCGACCAACTGTACTCTTTAGAGTACGACACGGCCATTACCCGCTCTATGGAGCAGTCCCAACCCGGGCCACTACCAGTTGTCATGCAGCCTATGGATGGACCATCCTATGCTCAGACTGTGAATCTTGCTCGATTCGTAGTCCCTCCTAAACCGGCTGGCCCCGTTAGGGAAACAAAACCCTTGCCTAGCGGCAAAATTAGCTCCTTCAAAGTGAAGGTAAAACCATCATCGGTCATTGGACCACCCATGCCTATGAGGCTATTCCGAAATGGCCTACCTGTAGCCTTAGGAGCCGGCGGTCACCCGTCATTATACACCGACTCCTTGTGGAGAAACATTAAGGGCCCAGAGTTCTTTCCCACAAAGAAAGGCTCTTCAGCCCAACCTCTGGCCATTGGCCCTGCTCACCCCTCTTTCAGGATACTCGCCGAAGAGGCATATAAAATTCTGTTTGACCAACGGTTGCTCACTCAACAAGCGCTAATAACCCTGGCATTGCAAGCCAAGGTGCTACCACCTGCGGACCAACAAGCCCAATATCCAGTCGATAAGCTGGTCATCAACCGTAACGACGTGCCTAAGGCAATTCATCATGATGACAAAAACCGATATTGATCAGATGACCTAGCAGTGTGGCAATTCCTTCGGGATGGCACACCCGCTGGATCTGCTCGCAGAGCATTCAAGCTTAAAGCTCTTGAAATACTTGGCAACGGTCAATACTTGGGCTTGGTCGCCCCAAACACTGTTCCCCGATTCTGGGAAGCTTGTCACTTCCCCGACGATAAACCTTGATAATATAGTTATACGACTTCCCCTATCTACTTTCCTTTATATTGTGACACTTACTACACCTGGAGGTCACACACTTCGTGCACCTCCAGGTAAGACACTCCTTTAGTCTATCTAGTATACCTCTAATATAAACACACTTCGTGCACCTCCAGCCTCAGCTTTCCCTGCCAGAGATATACCCACATCTCCGGCTGTCAGGTTATGAGCCCCAAGAGTGAATCACTCAAGATGAACACTTCTACAGAAGCCTTCAAATTCGCGAAGCTAAAAGGATCAAATTATTCTACCTGGTCTGAGCACATGCAAGCCGCGCTACAGTCCAAATACCTCTGGCTGATAGTCAAGGGCACAGAAATGTGCCCAGTGGAACCTTCTTCAACGCGATCCCCAACCACATCACTAGCTGACTACAAGGCTGAAAAGAAAGAGTACCTTGATTGGTTGCTGAGGGACGAGGCTGCACAGGGCGTCATCAAGAGCGCCTGTGAAGACTCACAGCTCCCCCATATCAAGAATGCCCAGTCCGCGAAGGACCTCTGGGACATCTTTAAAAAAATCCACACTTGAGGACTTGCACCTTGCACAAGCCATGATACTCTCCTTGCCGAAAACCCAATCTTGGGACATCATCAAGATCCAACTGTTTGATGTCAAGCCCACGAAGCTCACGGTCGACACTGTCTCCACCAAACTCCAATCAGAGTCGAACCACCGCGCACACGAGGCATCCGGAGGCAACACTGCCTTGTACGTCCAGAAGAAGGACGAGTGCGATAAGGTATTCTACAACTGCCGTGAAAATGGCCATACAGGTCACACTCATGACACCTGTCCTCACCATCGCAAGAATCGCAACAAACCGCAAGATGAGGCACAAACCAAAACTGTGCCCCAATCCGCCAACTACACTGTTAATCACCTCCGAAATCTCGGCACATGCGAAGTCAGCCAAGTCTTCATGACCACC
>QLPF01001068.1:0-10257 GCA_003314045.1 Hygrophorus pudorinus
ATAATTAAAGAATGTCCATGTGGCAATTGTTTATAGGCCGTGTGAATGTCCGAAATAGGATGAAATAATGTTCGAAAAAGGAAACTAGATAGGGGTAAAAGTCACATCATGACAGGGCACCAGGGAGCTAACCATTGACCTGTCATGATACGTCAATTCCTTTATCAATTCCTTTACCTTTTCTCTATATTCCTTCACTACATGCATTCGGATTACTCATACATGATTACTATCATCCGATGCTTACTCATTGCTTCATATGTCATTCCAATGGCTTACTCATCATTCCAATGGTTTACTCATATGTAGTTACATCATTCCGACAGTAGTGCACAGACCAGAGCTTACGCGTCCCCTTTCCACAACATTCCATACTATTCTTTGTATTAGTCATACACCCTATAAAAGCACCAGAGTTTGACTGGAAACCCCAGCTCGAATCTCTTGGGATTACCGCTAAAAGTGCATACCCTTCAGTCTTCAGAACTCACCACTACTCTCTCCTCTCGCCTTATACCTCATCCTCGGTTCTTACAAACTATCTCTTACACACTTCACCACTCTTATCATTTGTAGGGACACCTTATAGCGTTGCCCTAACAGTAGATTTGAGCTAACCCCTTTACCCTAATCCCTAGTGGATGTACACCCTCGACCCTAAATTCCACAAACGCTCCAACTTCCTATACCTTGAAGATAGACGAGTCAAAACTATCCAACGAGTAACCTGCCGCCAACACATCATTATCCGCACCTACTGAAAGATTATACATACCGACGAAGACAAGCTAGCGCATGCCACGGTGAGAATTAGGAGTGTCTTCACGCATAACATTGTAGCATAGGCATACAAGTTTTCACACCAAGTAATAGAAGTACTTGAAGAGAAAGATAAAGCATACCGGGATCTGTATCCAACCAGATAGGGTTTCTTTCTAGATAGAACACAGGAACTTTTTCACCATCACTGCAAAGATCTGATGACAATGGATCAAGACACAATACAGAATGCCTTCACTGTTATGGCCCAAAACATCGCCACTCTTACCGCTGCCCTTACCACCATGCAAACAGCACAACAAGTACAACCAGTCATTAATGTTACAGTACCTACACCCCGACCAACACCAGCACCAGCAGCACACACATCTATGCTGAAAGGGCCCAAGATGCAACCACCAACCCTGTTTGATGGGAAAATGGATAACTGTGAGACCTTCATACGACAACTCACTCTTTATATCTCCACCAAACAGGCCGAGTTCCCTGACGACAATGCAAAAATCATATTCGCCCTTTCCTACATGACGGGCAAATCCCAACCCTATGCCAATATCATGATCAAGAAGATTGAAAAACACTTTGCCGACCCCACCAATCCTCTTTGACCCTACCCATTCAACGACTACAACAATTTCATCCACGAGCTAAAGCAGAACTTCGCGGATCCCGACATAGAGTGCACCGTGTGCTATAAACTCGGACAGCTCAAGCAGGGTAACAAGACTGCTGACGAGTTTGTCCTTGAGTTCTGAGTCCATGCCAAAAGGACAGACTACAACAACACCGCTCTTGTCGAGAAATTTGAAGAGAACATGAACGACAGCTTGAGACGTAAAATCTACAGCCTTTCCACCCTCCCAAAACATATCTCTGATTGGTACAAATGGGCCATGAAACTAGACCGTCAATGGAGGGTTTATGAGAAAAACAGCACAATGACGAGAAAACCAGATGTGGGATGCCCACAACAAACACAAGCACAGAGGCAGGGGTACACAAACCCTTGGGCTCAGAAGAACAGAGATACACACGATCCAAAGACGGGTCAATGGAAGAATCTGGCGAAAGCCTACGACAGCGTCGAAATACTGGCAGGGGTGCCTAACGTAAGATATCCAACAGTAGATCCCAATGCGATGGAGATTGACAAAACCAAAGTGTGGAAGCAGACACAACGTTGCTATCGATGCGGAGGTCTAGGTCATATTGCACAGGATTGTAAAAACAAGATCGACATTAGGACCATGTCATACGAAGATATGGAGAGATACTTCCAAGGCGGAAGCACAGATAGTGGAAAAGCCAATGACGACAATGACAATAATAGAGATATTGAGAACAAAGACCAGAACACAGATTTTTAGCTAAGTCGATAGTTCTAGCTACAGGCTCATTGACTTCAAATGTACCAGACTCTGACCAAATGATATGCATAAACAGAACTGGGAATGTAGTGAGGAAAGAAGCAAGAAAAGAAGTCAAACAAGAAGAGAAAGAAGATGAAGACAAATTAAAGTGTCAAGCACTAACATGCCAAGGATCTTCTACAGGAAAACGACCGAAAACAACAATGGTACACGAAGTACTGTTTGACAAAGCTTTGGATGAAGAAGAAACCATGGAGTATGAAGTGTGCGACGCATGTGATGCAGGATCAAAAAGGAAGTCACAAGGAGGCAGACTGATCAAACATTATCCTTATAGACCTGCAAAACAACCTTCGCCTTCAAAACCACCAACAGAACCAATGCCACCACCACCCAAACCAAAAACCTCACCGCAACCAGAAAAACCCACAGATACGTTTCTACCGATTAAAAAACCATTGACAAAATCTGTAGAAAAGAAATATGTTCGAAACATGAACATTGACACGAAGACTGCGACAAAAGTCAACATCAGACTGAAAACCTTGGATCAACAAGAACATTTCAACTTAGATGCACTCCTTGACTGTGGAGCAATGTCAACGTTCATCAACAAAGGATTTGCCCAAAGACTTAAACTCTCAACAAGAAGGTTAGAGAAAGCCGTCCCGGTCTACAATGTCGATGGAACAGAGAACATAAATGGATCAATCAGAGAAGAGATAGATCTGGTAATGTCCTATCAAGGGCATAAAGAATGAATAACCTTTGCAGTGACAAAACTCTCTGTACCAATGATCCTCGGACACTTGTGGCTCAAGAAGCACAACCCGGAGATCGATTGGAGGACAGGAAAAATGTCAATGACAAGATGCCCTCCCGAATGTGGAACAGAACACCATGCACAACAAAAGGCCAACAAAAAGATATCAAAATGGACCGTTCCCAACCATGTTCTAGAATTCGAAGGAGACAAGGATAATGAAGAAGAATACATCAATGGAGCATGGTATTCCCCAGGAGAAGAGAAGTTTTGGAAAGAAGTGCGAGATCTGGAAGACAAACAAAGAACAGAACGAGTATTTGTTTGTTCTTCAGATGGAACGAACACTGAATTCCACAGAAACGAACTGGGAGAACTCCTCTATGTTGAAAAACAAGAAGAAACCTGGAAGGCCTACGAAATCAATGCTATGGCACACCATGAAAGCTGGTATTACGACCAGAAATTCAACAAAAGAACGGACAAAGAAGCAGTGCCAGAAGACTACAAAGAGTTTGCTAACGTCTTCAATAAACAGCAGTCGGAACAAATGCCGACAAATAAGCCATGGGATCACCACATTGATCTCAAAGAAGGATTCCAACCAGAGAAGTCAAAGATCTATCCATTGTCGCCAAAAGAACAAGAGGAGCTCGACAAGTTCCTCAATGAACAACTGCGCAAAGGATATATCATCCCTTCTAAATCCGAACAAACTGCACCCTTCTTCTTTGTTGACAAGAAAGATGGTAAATTCTGACCGACCCAAGACTATCGATACCTCAACTCTTGGACCGTCAAAAATAACTATCCCCTCCCCTTAATCCCTGAACTCATCGATAAACTTTGTGGTGCAAAAGTATTCACGAAGATCGATCTATGATGGGGCTTCAACAATGTCTGCATAAAAGAAGGAGACCAATGGAAAGCTGCCTTCAAAACAAATAGAGGCAGCTTCCAACCAGAGGTTATGTTCTTCGGACTCGTAAACTCACCGGCTACATTTCAGATGATGATGAATGCCATCCTTAAAGACTTTATCGACGCAGGAGTGCTAGAAGTCTATATGGATGACATTCTCATCTTCACCAAAACCAAAGAAGGACACTGAGAAATCGTCAAACAAGTACTTCAACGACTACAAGAAAACGATCTATATCTCAAGCCACAGAAGTGTTTCTTCGAACAAGACGAAGTCAAATATCTTGGAGTCATCATATCAGGAGATGGAGTATGCATGGACCCTAAAAAGGTACAAGGAGTAAAAGATTGGCCAACACCAACAACAGTTAAACAACTCCAGAGTTTCCTTGGGTTTGCTAACTTCTACCAACACTTTATTGAAGGTCTTTCTAGGATTGCAGGACTGCTGCACAAACTCCTGCGAAAAGAAAAGAAAAGGGACTGGGAAGTGCAACAAGAAGAAGCCTTCCAAAAGATGAAAACGGCATTCACCACCGAGCTGATACTTGCTTACCCTGACACAACAAAACCCTTACGTGTAGAAGTTGACGCATCAGGATACGCTACTGGAGGTGTGCTAAGCATGCTATGCGATGATGGTAAATGGCACCCCTGTGCCTACATCTCCAAAAGCTTGAATGATGTCAAATGCAACTACAATGTCCACGACCGAGAAATGCTAGCGATCATGCGAGCATTATACGAATGGAGACACTACCTGGAAGGAGCAGATGAAAAGATCGAAATACTAACCGATCACGATAATCTGAAATATTTCATGACTCAACAGAAACTCAACCATAGACAAGCACAGTGGTCTTTGGAATTGTCAAGATATGATTTCGATCTCAAGCACCAACCCGGGAAACAAAATCAAAAACCAGATCTCCTCTCGAGATGCAAGGACCTTAAAACGAGGGAAGATGATAACAGAGACAGGATTCTACTGAAACCTGAATTTTTTGCTATTAATGCTTTGAAACAGGGTCATACATTGATTGCAGCAGAAGAACAGGATATCCTCAAGAAGGTTAGATGAAGCAAAGAGTATGACGAGGCAGTGGTAAAAGCAGTGGAAGAGTTGAAAAGGTCATCAACAAAAAGATTATGTTCGGAAGAATGGTTGATAGAACAAGACTTGGTCCTGTACAGAGGAGAAGTTTATGTCCCTAACGATCCAGAACTCCGATGAAAAATCACTAAACTCTATCACGAATCACGAATCACCAGCCACCCAGGAAAATGGAAAACTATCGAACTTATCACACGAAACTACTGGTGGCCCGGACTCATGAAATATGTTGACTCTTACATCAAAGGTTGCGACACCTATAACTGATCTAAAATCATCCCTGAACAACCTCTAGGAAAATTACGACCCAACCCTATTCCTACCAGACCATGGCAAGACGTGACCGTAGATCTCGTAGTCAAACTCCCTGAAAGCAAGGGATACGATTTGATCATGGTAGCCGTTGACAGACACGGAAAGAGAGTGCATTTCATCCCCACCAATGAAGAACTTTCATCCATTGGAAGCACTAATCTCTACCTAGACAACATCTGGAAACACCATGGACTACCTGAATCCATCACTTCAGATTGAGGACCACAGTTCGCCTTGAACCTTATGAAAGAACTCAACAAACGGCTTGGCATTAAAACCAAGTTATCAACCGCCTATCACCCACAAACAGACAGACAGACCGAACAGGTCAACCAAGAACTCGAACAATACCTTTGAATGTTTGTCAATCACTGACAAGACGATTGGGCTGATTGGTTACCAATGGCCGAATTCGCCTATAACAACAAAATCCATACCTCCATGCAACAAACCCCATTCTTCATAGAAACTGGACAACATCCTCAAATGGGTTTCGAACCACTTAGGGAATACAACTCAGAAGAAGCAAAAGAATATGCAGAAAGGATGAAGAACATACATGAAGAAGCACAAAGTGCATTGGTCAAAGCAGCCGATGAAATGAAGAAGTATGCAGATAGGTGTAGAAAGAAGGTGACGGAGTATAAAGAAGGAGATTTAGTATGGCTAGAGGCAAGCAATATCGATCAAAACAGACCGTCTAAAAAGCTAGCTGACAAACGACTCGGGCCGTACAAAATCACCAAGAAAATCAACCTGAACACTTACAAACTTGACTTACCCAAACACTTCAAAATCACCAATAGTTTCAATACATCAAAATTATGACCATACCATCCCCCCACCATTCCTAATCAATGACGACAACCCCAGAGACTGATAGAAGTAGAAGGAGAAGAAGAGTACAAAGTAGAAGAAATCATCAACTCAAAGATTCATTGAGGAAAGCTCCAATACCTCGTCAAATGGAAAAACTACACCACGGAGCATAACACATGGGAACCCGAGACGAACCTACAAAACACGAAGAAAAAGATCGATGAGTACCATCGAAAACATTCCAATGCTCCTCATCACATCAATTCTACTGCGTTTAAAGAAATTTCTTTCAGATCGCTTGAGACCTTAACTGATCTCCAAGCCACAATCGACAAGGAGAAAAGAACGAAACACATCCCCACAGAACCCCCTAAAAACTTCATACTGATATTCGCCAATGCAACACCAAAATACATAAATCCAAAGAAATCGAAACATTGCAAAAAACAGAACTCCGATCATATTACCACAGACATGACCGTAAACATCGAACCCTCTCATATGACAAGCATATATGATGGATCGAAAACGTCTTTGAGAAGTCCAAACCATCTACTGCACAAGATCAAATATCTTTGGCTATACAAACTTGGTTCTGTTCGAGCAATCACCACCGTTCTTTCCATCCTTCCATCAATATCCCCAGATTCTGAAGGAATGTACACTTATCCAATTTACCGTGTCTCTAAACTCCGAAATCCCATTATGTTATTCACTGCCAAACAACTCCACAAGGCCAAAATTGTCCCATATCCTCACAAAACTCATCTGTTGATAATCACCAATTATGAACTCGACAAGATGATCCAAATACAACCTCGTGTGGACACAAGCCTTGAAGAGGGGGTGATGTCATGATACGTCAATTCCTTTATCTTTTCCTTTACCTTTTCTCTATATTCCTTCACTACACGCATTCGGATTACTCATATATGATTACTATCATCCGATGCTTACTCATTGCTTCATATATCATTCCAACAGCTTACTCATCGTTCTGACAGTTTACTCATACGTAGTTACATCATTCTGACGGTAGCGCACAGACCAGAGCTTACACATCCTCTTTCCACAACATTCCATACTATTCTTTGTATTAGTCATACACCCTGTAAAAGCACCAGAGTTCGACTGGAAACCCCAGCTCGAATCTCTTGGGATTACCGCTAAAAGTGCATACCCTTCAGTCTTCAGAACTCACCACTACTCTCTCCTCTCGCCTTATACCTCATCCTCGGTTCTTACGAACTATCTCTTACACACTTCACCACTCTTATCATTTGTAGGGACACCTTATAGCGTCGCCCTAACATGACCTCCCTGACAGCGCTGGAAGCGAAAAACTAGAACTCACCAAAGTTCTGTATTCCCCTGAGGTTGGATACACCCTTGTCTCTGTAGGGTGACTTGACGACCTAGGCTTTGTCACCACTTTTGGTGATGGCAAATATGTCATCCGTGCACCAGACAGACATGACATTGGGGAAATCACCAAAGTCCACTTCTGGACTCTATTGCATCAAGCGTGGGCACAACGCTGCCAACACCGTGGAATCCATCACCATCGAGCAACTCCACCGCCATGTGGGACATGTTTCCCCAAAATCACTTGCTGGCTTGTATCTAAGGGATTTGTTACTGGAGTTAGGCTTGACAATTTGTTGGAGCAGCCTACCTTCTGTGAATCCTGTGTGTATGCTAAAGCAACACACAAGCCCATCTCAAAAGCTCGGCATGGAGAGCACGCCTCTGCTATAGGCGGTGAAGTGCATAGTGATTTGTGGGGACCAGCACCCGTTGCAACCCTGCAGGGGAGAAGGTACTATGTCAGCTTTATTGATGACAAGACACACTATGCACATGTCTACTTCCTCCAAAGAAAAGACAACACCTTTCCTGCATACAAGGAATTCAAGGCTTACCTACGGACTCAGCATGACTCCACTGTCATTATCCTGCATTCGGATCACAGAGAGGAGTATCTGGGGAAAGAATTCACTGTCCATCTCAAAGCTGCCAGCACCAAACAGAAACTCACTGTGCACAACACACCAAGCCATAATGGTGTTGCCGAACGCTTCAACTGCACCATTATCAAACGGATTTGCACCATGCTCCATGCAAGTGGTCTCCCTTGTCACCTGTGGGCTGAAGCAGCCAGACATGCTGTTTGATTGCACAACCGCACACTCACCCATGCCATCGAAGGCATGACACCTTTTGAAGCCCTCACCGGGAAGAAGCCCGACTTGAGCACTGTATGCAAATGGGGTGATAAGTGTTGGGTTAGGCTGGAGAAGGGTGATAAGTTGGGCAGCTTCATTTGCAAAGGCTGTTGGGTAGGTGTTGATGAAGCCAGTGCCAGTTGCTGCATTTATTGGCCGGACACCAAATCCCTCACAATTGAGAGGAACATCTATTTTGATAAAACCTCATTGTCAGTTGATCATTTCGAGGGGGAGAATATAGAGTTCGAGATTGTCTCGACTGACTCCAACGCACCTGTTCAACCCGTGCCTATTCTGCCTCCTGCCCAACCCGCTCCTGTTCTGCCTTCTGTACCTGATCAACCTCCTGAGCCTGTGATGAAATGCAAATGCAATCCCTCTCAGTGCATCATTGACATCATTGAGGGATATGCCATCACATCTGCCAAGCCTGCCGACCCAGTCTTACCTACTGGAATTCAAGTCCTACCCATTCCTGAGGAGCCCACCGAATTTGAGGCCGACGGTCAATCAGATTGGATTATGGTTCTTGAAGATGCCGATTTCCTGGATGAATACATATTAGTTGCTGAGGTTAGTGAGAAGGAAGCATTGGAGCTGCTAAGCCTCACGGAGGCAAGGCAGTGTCCGGATTGGTTGTTGTGGGAAAAGGGGATTCAGGAAGAGCTAGAGATGTTGAGGTTAGCTGGTACTTGGGAGCTGGTGGATCATCCAGGGGGTGATCAGAACATCATAGGTTCTAAATGGGTTTTTTGTGCAAAGAAAGACGCTGCTGGAAACATTGTTAGGCACAAGGCGCACTTGGTAGTGCAAGGGTTTTCACAGGTCCCGGGCATCAATTACTTTGACACTTACACACATGTGGCTCGTTTGGCATCCATCTGAGCGATCCTGTCTATGGCAGCCATCCTGGACATGGAACTTCATCAGATTGACATCAAGGGCGCCTACCTCAACGGCAAACTCACCTTGAACAAAGTCATCTATATGCATCAGCCTCCCGGATACCCCGCGCCTAACTCGTCTGGCAAAGTATGCTGTCTCCACAAAACCTTGTACAGCCTGAAACAAAGCAGTTGCCGATGGTACCAAAAGCTCATCCAAATTCTCGTTGGGAAGCTCAGCTTCAAGCAATGCAAGGTGGATCAGGCCGTGTTTTACAAGCACAATGGTACAAAACTCACCGTTATCACTGTCCATGTCGACAATTGCACAATTGCCTCTACCACAATCTCCTTGATTGAGCAAACCAAGACCGAGATCCGCAAATACGTCGAGATTAGCGACCTAGGTGAGTTGCATTGGCTGTTAGGTATCAAGATTGTATGAAATTGAGACACACACACCATCTATCTATCCCAGAAGTCTTATGTTGACACCATTGTCCGCCGTTTCAACCTCAAAGATGCCTGCACGGTATCCACACCTATGGAGACCAATATTCAGTACTCGACCATGCAAAGCCCAAAGACCCCGCATGAAGTCGCTGCTATGTGCAACATACCTTATCACGAAGGTATTGGATCACTCATGTGGGCCTGCCTCGGAACATGCCCTGACATAGCGTTCGCGGTCACTACACTCTCCCGATTCTCCAAGGATCCAGGGGAGGTTCATTGGTTAGCTGTGAAGTGTGTCTTGCAATACTTAAATGGAACGAAGGACTTTCTTTTAACCTTCGGCAGAGGAACCTGCAATCTTGTGGGCTATGCTGATGCCGATGGAAGCATGGCAGAAGACTGTCGGGTGATCACTGGTAGTGTTGCTGTGGCTGTGGCTGCAGGCCAGCTGCCAGCTGCGAGCCGGGCCAATTTCTAGCTAGCCGGTCACCAGCTTGGCTAAGGCTGTGCACCAGCTCGCGGCTATGGCTGTCAAAAATCCAAAGCCACAAGCCACCAGCTAAGCCTGCTTATATATGTATACTAGTATTTTAATTATATTGCATAG
>QLPF01001069.1:0-24134 GCA_003314045.1 Hygrophorus pudorinus
CATGTACTAGCGAGTAGTCATATAAGTGAGAGACCTGCGGGTCACCCGCGACGGGTACGGGTACATGGGTGACCCCAGGGTACAAAATCTTGTACCCCGGCTTTTACCTGTACCCGCCGCGACGGGTACGGGTACATGCCGGTGCGGGTCCGGGTACAGCTGAAAGTACCCGGGGGTTACCCGTGCAGTTCACTAGTTACCACCTGCGGGCCAACAAGCCCAATACCCAGTAGACAAGCTGGTCATAAATCACAACAATGTGCCCAAGGCTATCTGTGTCAGGGCAACACCAAATACAATTAAGTACTGGCCTTCCTATGAAGATACAAGACTAGAGAGTGATGCAAAATGGTTAGAGGTGAAGAGGGAGAGAGGGGAGGTCACCAGAATGCTATGACTTAGATGCCACAAATATTATTGGTGGTAATCCTGAGATAACAGACTGGAGAGTCTGTTACTCGTTTATTGCAATATATACACTAAATGGTATAGTGGCTGGGTACTACTACATTTGGATGTGAATTGGATGCGCTGTGCTTGCAGGCAATGGTCAGGTGATAATGTGCACAGCACGAGAAAGAAAGGATATGTGAAGAAAGAGATATACTATAAAAGGGTGATCATCGGGCATGAGGTCGGCACATGTTTATAAACCAAGATAGCAGGATAGCCTTATAATCAAAAGGCTATGGGCAAGGCTATGGGCAAGGCTATGGACCGAAACAATGATTGGTGGCTGTCAAGTTTATCTGGTAATCAATTGATGGAAGTCTGATCAATCATTTGTGGGTCCAGAATCCGGAAGCGTGTTTAGGAATGGTGTGCCTTGTGCTCATTAATCCAAATGGAGATTAGGACGAAATCCGATCAGTGGTGGATGGAAATAGATCGGTGGAGCAACCATGTGGCAGGCTGAGTCCGGAGCGGAACACTGTTGTTGTGCCTTGTGATCAAAGAAGATGCAATTAAAGAATGTCCATGCGGCAATTGTTTATAGGCCATGTGAATGTCCAAAATGGGATGAAAGAATGTTTGAAAAAGGAAACTAGATAGGGGTAAAATTCACGTCATGACAATCCGTCGTGATGACAAAAACCAGTACTGATCAAATGATCTAGCAGTATGGCAATTCCTTTAGGATGGTGTGCCTACTGGCTCTGCTCGCAGGGCATTCGAGCTTAAGGCTCTCGAAATACTTGGCAACAGCCAATACCTGGGCTTGGTAGCCCCTAATACCATTCCCGACTTCTGGGAAGCTCATCACTTCCCTGATGACAAACCCTTCGACAAAGCCATCATTGCCACCCACTACTACCAGTGTGGGCTAGACTCCACAGTTTATGAGACCATGTTCCGTGGCTACGCAAGGCGTGCCATCCTTGTACGTGCCAATGCTGGCCAACTCCTTTCACCAGTGGATCACGCCACTGTTAACTAGTGATCAGCATGGGTTTTGCAACCCGCGTGGATCACAGGTACGGGTCACAGCAGGTGCGGGTACAGGTCACAATTTTCGGACCCATACCCAACCCGTACCCATGGCCCAGGTACACGGATTTTGGCATGGGTATTGCAGCGTAGTATCTTCCCTATATGTATGTATTTTTTCATATATTTTCCATTTTATTTGAGCCTTAACAAAGGGTTTTTCGAATTTTATTAACTTTTTCATTGTTGACCAAACAAAGACCAACACTGCCAGCAGCACCACCACTTGGACTCAACTCTATCACACAGAGTCAAGGTGGAAAGGTAAGTCAATATTAGTGAGTCAAAACTAATTATTATGTTTTAGAAAGGCCAGCACCACCACCATCACCACCAAAACAATGACACCAATGTGTCACCACCTCCACCACAACACTTCACCACCTCCACCCCCTGCGCGACAATGCAAATGCATCACCGCCAACAATGACACCGACACATCACCACCTCCACCACAACACTAGGCACGGGCCAATACGCCCATGTATAATTGATCTAGATGGTGATGTGGGCTATTGACCGTCTCGGGCTTGTCGCAAAGGAGCTCTGAAAGCTGATCACTAGGACTAGAATAGTTCTCATCCTCGATAAATTTGACTGAAGTGGACGCGAAAATGAACAATCCGGCCGATAGATGTGCCAGAGTGACGATGTCCATCATCGACGGCCACGAGTCATACAGGCCATAGGACTGCTTGACCCGAGCAAGATTTGCGCTCAGGTAGTGCTCAATATCCTCCTGCACCACCTCTAACTTGACTTCGTGCAATATGAGCTCCTGAGTCGCAGGGCGCAAATCATTTGAGAAGGCCTGCGTGATATTCTGTTCGGGACGACTGGTGACCAAGATTTTCAACGCCGTGAGTCCGTCGACGTATCGAGAAAGCGAAGACAGGATGAGGGAAGTGGATCCACTGTCTTTACACTCATCGAGAGCGTCCACTACGATGACGACACAGGAAGGAAATATTTTGCGCAGGGCACGAAGAGGTTTGACGACGAGTTCTTCTAGCTGGCGAGACACGCTGGAATAACCAATGTCTGGATCCGCCTTCAGAGCCAGAGTAACCTCTGTCTTAAATGGGGGGAAAAACAGTCCGAGTTGATAGGCGATGGTCGGAAAAATGAGATTAGGATTACTGCATTCTGCACTGTCACGCGAGCAGAAAAAGCTTGCGCCGAGAATGCCTCGCTCCCTGCAGGACTCAGCAACTGTGTAAGCAATCGTCGTCTTCCCCGTTCCGGCGGACCCATTGATCCAAAATATCGGGCGATTTCGTGAGGAAGTTGCCTTCGACGGCGTTGCATCTCCAGCATCTATCCACTCATCTACCTCCGCAAGGATACCCGTCCGTGTGCCCTTCAGACATGGTGCTCGATTGTTGCGGTCGAACCGGGCAAAGACAGTGTGCGGGGGATGAACGTCTTGGATTGCTTCGTGTCAGATGTAGAAGCGATAAGATCATAGTTGTTTCGTACCTGTTCTGCCGACGCTGTCAATGTTAGTAATATGATTGACCTGGTTCCCCGCAACGTTGTTGAACATGGATTCACGGGCATCTATGCCAGAGGCGTTTTGAAGAATTGACATCCTCAATGAAATGATAAGGCTGAGTCGGAATTTCTGTCATTTGGCGCTCACTGTCAATAGGCGCCTCTCCTCGAGCCCGTTTCGGCAGACTTCCAGGTAGATTCTGCGTGGGTTAACCGTCGCCCGTCATTGATTCATCAATGTCCAAGGACTGTCGCTGGAACAAGAGCAAAGTCAGACATGACGAGCTTGAATTTAATAAATACTGAGGCCTGAGGTTGCAGCACACGCTAGTTCAACGTATGATTGCTCCGTAACCGACTTTGGCGTTGACGGAAGATGAGCGCAAACCGTGACGACGGTGACAACAGGCTGGCTCAGAGCTCTTCGCCTTGAGCCTGAGTGTATTCTCTTCATACGTCTTCTCATCGACGCCCTGTTCTCCATCATCCTCAGGAGCCTTCCTCCGAATCGGTCGACCACATCTGCGTCCAAACGACATGTCTACGCGTTCCAGGCTTTGACGCTCGCTTCTCTCGTCCGTACGTGGTTCTGTAAGTCCAGATGATCCCCGAACAGCCTGTACTACCTCAATAATCGTCGTTCGTTCCCAACAGATATGTTCAAATTTCTGGCGGTGAACGGCATGCAAAAATGTGGCGTTGTTACAGTGCAGCCGATCTAACGACCATGGCCGACTCGGACTGATTCCAACTCTACGACCTGCGAGTCGAAGCTATCTGTCCCATCGGTAAACCTATCCTCTGCGGCGGTAAACAGGGCGACTACTTCACTCTCCAGGGCGAGATCCTTCGTCTCCCCCCCGACCAGGGCTTTTCCTCGGCAAGTCGTACGCCCGTCCACATTCCTCAATTGTCAATCCACACTTCTTTCTTACTACTGTAGCTGCTGTCCTGCCACTCCTCGCAGCGAAACAGCGGCTGACACACCCGCAGGACTGGATGACAACGGACGCGGAGGTAGCGTGCCCAGATCCGGGCTGCGCATCCCGGTTGCGGGTAGTCAGGACGCTGAGGACGATTCGCGATGGGGAGGTTACAGTAGAGGGACTACTAGTGATATGAATAAGACATGTACATACAAGGGTGACACGTCACCCGTTGTCTCTTGACCACCATCATGCCCGACCATACACCCGTCTCTGAATCTCTACCTACCTGCGCAAAATGATCCTAGGTAATCCAGAATACACGGATAATCAAGTCCGAGTCACATTCCTCTCTATCATTCCCCACTCTGACCCCCACCCTGCAGGCCAGGAAAGTACCTGGCGCTCGATTGCGAGATGGTCGGCGTCGGCATCGACGGTGCAGAATCTGCCCTTGCCCGCGTCAGCTTCGTCAACTTCTACGGCGCGGTACAACTAGACGAGTTTGTCCGGCAGAGGGAACGCGTCGTCGACTATCGGACTCGCTATAGTGGGAAGGTGGGGAGCAGGGCCCTGGAAGCGGGCAAGAGGAAGAGGAAGCCGGCGGGGAGCGATGTGGGCGACGACCCTGGGACGAGCGCGCGCGGTGGGGGTAGCAAGGGCGTCAGCTCGGGTTTGGCGACCGTGACCGCTGTGCGCGGTAAGAAAGCTAAGAAATGGTGGACGGAATAAGTACGCAATGACTACATATTCGCAATACATGGTCAGATTCTCGTCAACAACAAACGAGCTGCTCGCTGGGGGCGTCGGGGGCGCAGCGCAGGTCCTCGTCGGACACCCACTCGACACCATAAAAACACGAGCTCAAGTTGCACCCAGTCAGTTCTTAACCGTGTTCTCTTCCCCGCTGATCCTCCGTCTCCCAAATGGCAGAGGGCATGTTCGTGAGCGGACTCTTCCTCCCACCCCTTTGACCGCTCAACCTCATCAGAAAGGCCCAGCAGACATCTTAGCACAGACACTCCGGCGAGAAGGCTTTTTTGCGCTCTACAAAGGTACCGTTACTACGCACACACCCACGTACACTTTCCTCACACACTCCCCAAGGGATGGCCAGCCCCCTCTTCGGCATCGCCGGCGTCAACTCGCTCCTCTTCGCCTCCTACGGCACCGCCCAACGCATCATCTCCCCCTTCCCCCGCCTCTCCCTCCCTCAGACTGCCCTTGCCGGCTCCATCACCGGTGCAGCCAACGCGCTCCTCGCGCCACGTGTGGACGCACTGGGGGTTGCGCAAGGGCGTGATGCGCGGGTACTGGGTGAGAGCCCGCTCCCCCATCGCGTGGCGTTGTAGCGCTGACGCGGGCGGCTTGTGCAGGTCACCGTCGCAAGGGAGGTCCCCGCGTACGCCGGGTACGCCGCCCGTCCCTCCCTGTCCTGTCGCACCTAGCTGACCAACCAACCGGTTCAGGTTTTACACTGGCGAGTCGTTTGTTGTGCCTGGTGGCGGGGTGTTGCGCTGATGCGGGTGTTTTCGTGCAGCATTCGAGTATACGAAGCGCCGCTTCGCAGAGACGTACGGCCCGCGGGTGCCTCTCTGGGCGCTGCTCACCAGCGGCGCCACAGGCGGCGTGCGTCCCCCCCTTCCCTCCCTGCTGACTGCCGACCGCCGCCGCAACACAGATCGCGTACTGGCTCGCGTGCTACCCCCTCGGTAAGCACCATCATCACGCACGGACCAGCGACTCACCCCCCCCGTCAGACGTCGTGAAATCGCACGCGCAGCTGCGCACCGTCCCGCCCACGGGCACGCCTGTGCACTACATCTCCCGCGAGCTCGCGGCGATCGTTGCTGAATCCGGAGTGTGAGCTGTTTCTTTTTCGTGTTTGTTCGGGCGAAAGGGCTGATTTGTGGCTGATTAAGGGGGGGGCTGTTCCGCGGGCTGTCTCCCTCACGTGCGTGTTTCGCGTCTTAACATCAGCACATCGGCGCTTACGCACAGAACCGTGCAGTGCTGAGAAGATGGGTGGCGGTCGTTGGTGTGTGGGGTGCGTGCTGATGCGGGTGTTTCTGGTGCACAGTGTTCCTGCGGCTGCGAGCACGTTGCGGCGTTTGAGTTGATGAGAGGTGTGTGTGTGCGCCGTGTGCTTTTCTTTTTTTTGGGTGGGTGGGGTGCTGATTGGGGGTTTTTGTTTTTGTGGGCTGCTGGGATAGAGGGATTGCGGGGGGTGACGGGGGTGTAGCACGTTGGGAGGCAGGGGGGTCGGAGTTGGTGGGCGGTGGTGGGTGGGGATGTGGGCGCGCGGTTGCGGGCGGTGGATGTGCGCCGGAGTGCGTGGGGCTGCAGGAGCGGCCGCGGGCCGGGGGGGGCAGAGTTATCAGGCGAGGACTTTTATTCGTGTATCACTGTTGCGTTGAGCCAGGGGTTTTCTGAGTTTGGCGTCCAGGGTTTTCACCACACGGAATGTATGTGTAATGGAGTGGAAAGGCAAAGGATATTTTTTCACGCCTGCCGGCGATTCCGTACAGGTATGAAAAGAGCCGTAATATATTTATTGCAGTATATTTCCTCACAAACACAGTGTAAAGTAGTCACCATCCCGCACACATCTGGATGTTTGACTTCGCGTTTATTTCCGCCTCCACCACGATGTCCCCGCTGGTTTGCCATTGTAATCGTCAGGTAAGAGTATGACTTGGTCTTTTCATCCAAGGTAAAGCACAGTTTCTGAAGGCACTCACGACCCACTACCATCGGAAAGCCTCTGAGACTTCATACGTGGAATCCGAAGCTCCAACCTCGCCTGCTCCCTCGCCCGTTTCCTACTAGACCCGGTACCGATGGGCTGTCCTCGAGCCTTGTCTGAAGGCGGCCAAGAACCGGCATCGAGGTGGCGCCTGAACGTATTAACAAGCCAGCTTGGCGCTACCAGGTCATCAAGACGCTTCTGATAGTCGAACGCAGGTAACAGCCGCATGATAGAGGGATCGACGTTATCTGCCCGTGCTCGCACAAGCCCCTGTACGTGATCATCCGATGGTGGCTCCTCGTAGCGAACAGCGAATGTCTCGGTGAGCTCTCTAATGAGCTTGTCCAGGTGAGGACGGCCGTCGAACTTGACCAGACGTGGCATATCACGACCCAACAGGAAACCCTTCTTGAGGTCTCCTCCCCTGACGCCATCTTTGGTTTCGTACTCCTCGTCGAAAGCTCTCAGGAATGTACTCGAGTCACCCTCCAAGCACGTATGCTTGGTGAAGCGCAAAGCCATCCAAGTCAGGACATGAAGACACGATTCCCGGTCGTCCTCAACCGAATTACATTTCTTATTGTTGTGAAGAAGTGCAGCTGACATGAACTGCCACGTTCCCTAAAGGCGCTTTCAGAGACGAGTCCCCTCTACAAGAAATGGACACTTACCGTCCGGTCAGGTCGCCTCGCAGAATGTAGCTTATCGCCGTTGTTTACTTTGCGTAGGTTGACGCTGAGATCCCAGTCGATCAAGAGGCCCTTCTTGTCGTCGGTGATCAAGATGTTGCCTGCACTGATGTCGCGATGAAGAACATGAGCATTAAAGTAGGCATGTTGATGAGCTACGTAAACAAGGAGTCAATCGTTTGAGAAAATCCTACAAAAAATGACCTACCCTCCATGGCGTCAGCTATAGCACCCACGAACTCCTGCGAGGAGCTGAACGAAGTCAAAGGCACAGCGACAACATCCAGGGACATCCGATATTGCCGGAGGAGCACCATGTCCCTTGACCAACATGCCCACTTCTCGTCTCTGAGTATTTGTGTGAGGGTCATATGATCGCGGACATCGTTTCCCATTCCAAAAGGGGCGATATTCGGGACACCCTTGGATTCCAGCAGCGCGTAGATGTTGCCTTCCTTCTCTATATAGTCCCCAGCCGCTCTCCAATAGTCTTTCAGAAAATCGATCTCCCTCGCCTTCGTATTGAAGGCCAGCATCGGTCGGGTGGCTCGTCCGAACGGCGAGCGAGCGGTGTACTTTGGAGGAAATGATATGATAAATGGTGTTTCAACCTCAGAGTCTTCGCGGTGCGGAACCATCATTATACGGAATTCACGATGGGCCGGATTGTCATCTCGCAAACTCTTTTCGACATGCTGAATCTGTAGGAGATCCACCGGCGATGCTGGTGAGACGGAAGTGTCGTACCCACGCTGGCGATGATCGAGATGCGCGTACCGCCAAAAAAAGTGGGCAAGGATACGTGGTTGTTTGATGTAGTTGAAGCTCCGGGTAACAGCCGCGCCGTTGCGATCCCAACGAAAAAACCTCGCAGACTCTCCACATATCAATACAGTGAAAGTGTGAACGCGAAACTGAGATCCCGTGTGCGCCGCTGCATATGAAGCCAGTTGGCCACGAACAAGTCGCGCACTATCTGAATCACTCTCGAAGCGAAAATTGTCTATTTTTGGTTCCAGCGGATCCTCTGGGTCACGGAATGGGTCAGATGCTTCCGCCAGCTTGAGTTCAATGAAGAGCTCCATCTTGGAGAAATCTGTCTTGGTGTGGGCGTCAGGAACATTATCGTCTGCGTAAACTGAGATATCAGGCGCGAGATTATCACACTGGGTATCTGGATTGGCGTGTGTATCGATGAGCACCAATTTGTCGGTGAATGGCCTCATTGCCGTTATCTATCAAATGCTGGTGAGCCACAGTAGGTGCAGAAGCAGAGGACCGTACTTACAAATGGAGCATACATATCAACTTCTGTCTTTGGGGTTGAAACACTTGCAAAAGCCCCTTTCGCGTTCGGACACTCTGGACTGTTTTGACGGAGCGGAAGGAATTTCTTCAAAAAATGATTGGGTGGCATTGGGCCCAAGAACAGACCACTTGTCTCCTGAGAAAGACGGTAATTGGCAGAATCTCTGTCATGAGTTTCAGAGGCATAGCTGTGGTTGCCAGATGTCTTGTTCGAAATTGGTGTACTGGCACGATTGGGCACGATTGGCGGGGTGTGAGCTGACTGGGAATAAAAGGCAGAAGGTGGAATGTTAATGGTAGTGCTAGTAGGCAGCGAAAGCAAGTCGGGGTCAATGGAGGACGAGGGAGAAGCAGTGGACGATGGGTGACCAGACATGGTAATAAAATGAAGAATTACGCCTCCATCCTCTTGCTCGCAAACATCCGCTCCTTCCCTATGGCACCTGCACTCCCTCCCCCTCTCGCAACGGTGTGTGCACGCACTCGGGCCAGGAGCGAGATGCTGGAATTTCCGACACGGTAGACAGGATGATATCCGCGTCGTGAGTACTGCCCTCAACATACTTATTTATGCCCTGCAGGCCCGGGACCAAGTTCATCGCTGTTCACAACACGTTGGCAGTCAGCAGTCCGGCTTGTTGGAAACTCCTGATGGCAGCACACGACGCCGCACACGACAACCAATTACATTATTCACGCAGTTCTCAACAAATAAGTACACTTTTCCATCGCATGTCCCCCTTTCAACTAGCTTGACGTTTAAATTCTCGAACAGCGCTGGGCTGCAAGTGACTGGTTACATGCCTGCCGTGCGTGTGCCTATGGCAAGGTGCGGGGTTTATTCAAGTGACATTACATGTACCAAATGAGCCCATGCCAGTGAGATTAAGCCGCCATCCTTGGTGCCTACAGCAACACCATTTCAGCGTCGGCGGCCATCCGAGCTGTGGGCCCCAATCAGTTCCGCTTGCTCAGGAGAAAGAAGCTAAAAACCTCACCTCCAGATCGAGCCGCTCCTCAATCCACACCATCAAAAATCAAACGGAAACTCCCCTCTCCTCCTCACCACCCATTCCCGATCCTGATATTTCTCCAGCCACATTGCGGGTGGATGTGCGGCGGAGTGCGCGGCTGGGGCTGCAGGAGCGGCCGCGGGGCGTGGGGCAGAGTTATCAGGCAAGGACGTTTATTTTGATGAGGGTGTGTGTATACTGGATGTTGTTCGTGGATGTTGTGTATATCACTGTTGCGTTGACGACAACATCGTACATTCATGCCGCCAACGGAAAATTAATACGGACGGTGGGCTGGCCACCTCACGAATATGAACAGCAAGTCAATTGACATACCCGTTGCACTCGTGTCCCTCGAACATTGCAGTGCGGGTGGAAGTGCCGTACAGATCTGTACCTTCGACGTTCGGTGTTGGGATCAATCAATCTCTCGTCGAGAGTTCGTTGGGACATTGAGACACATCGGTTTGATAAATGTAGCGACAACGGAGATACAGATTAACTGATTTATAAATTGGTATTCCTACACGTTACAATACGAGTCCATCCTAGTGAGATCAAGTATAACAACCCGCCCATCCCAAGTGCCCAGAGCAACACGATTACCATTCCAGGCTAGACAGCGATGGGATGACGGCCTGCACAAAACGGGAATCCAGCAGAGCCGTCGCTGTCGAGACAAGGAGCAAACCCAACCGTCGTCAATGATGTAACTAGAAGTGGGTGCAGTGCCATCTGACGAAGCAACAGGGAGCCGCGACAACGAGGACTGGGATGAAGTCAGAGCAGCTGCAACTGAAGTGGCAGAGAAATCCCCTTCAATGCTGTCAAGATGGACACCACTGACTGCATCCCACACTCGGACAGTCTTGTCGTCAGACGCAGATACGACACGGGTGTCATCCGGTGAGAACGCGACCGGAGTAACATAGCCGGAATGTCCGTTAAGTGTGTGGAAGTGTGTACCACTGATTGCATCCCACAATCGGACAGTCTTGCTCAAACACCCAGACACGACGCGTGTACCATCCGGTGAGAACGCAACCGAATAAACAGAGCCGAAATGTCCATTGAGTGTGTGGAGGTGCGTACCACTGACTACATCCCACAATCGGACAGTCTTGTCTTCAGACCCAGACACGACACGGGTGCCATCCGGTGAGAACGCAACCGATCGAACATAATCGGAATGTCCCTTGAGCGCGTGGAAGTGTGCACCACTGACTGCATCCCACAATCGGACAGTCTTGTCCTCAGACCCGGAGACGACACGGGTGCCATCCAGTGAGAACGCGACCGAATAAACAGAACCGGAATGTCCGTTGAGCGTGTGGAGGTGTGTACCGCTGACTGCATCCAACAATCGGACAGTCTTGTCGCTGGACCCAGACACGACATGGGTGCCATCCGGTGAGATCGCGACCGAACTAACAACGCTGGAATGTCCGTATACATGAGTCCCATGTCTTCTCTGATGCATTGTATACTTCCATCGGGAGCACAAGCTCCTGTTTATATCTCTTGTAGATTAATGTTTCCTTCGGAGTGAAGAGTAGAGCTGAGTCGTATACATGAAGACAAGAAGTACTGATCACGGGAAAGAATTGCCGGGTGAAGCGCTCGCAGTCGCGTAGCAATGTTCTGACATCAGTCATATTCTGCCCAACGTTCTAATCAATCCGGTGAATATAATCCTTTAGGTACGTAGAAACGAAATGACCTACGGCGAGCGCCTTCTGTGCGGAATCTAACCCCAAAAGTGCATTTCGAAGTTCACCTAACAGGCTGCACACCTCCACCCAGTAGAGTAGATATTTCGAACAGAATTCCTTCATGAGATCCAGAAGCACATCGGATATCATACCGTTCGTTAGATGAAAAGCCCAGTGACGGCAGGCATACTGGAGCTGAGGCGGGATTTTTCTTGTGATTCGTGTCTGGAGGTCGGCCACCTCGTTATTGAGCATCGAAGGATTTCTGAGATGACAAATATCCCGTCTGAGGTCCTTCATGACTATCAGACATTCACGAGCCAACAATGTATGTTGACTCCGGGCATCCACGACCAATTTCAGTTTCAGGCATCGAGTCCGACTCGTCATGAAGTCGAAGAACGATGGATGGTGTAAGCGAATCACTTGACTAGCATCGTCGGGTACTAGAACAACCGAGTGTAGACGTGCAAGCGTCTCGCGAACCGTTCCTTCCTTCAAGTTAAGCAACCTCTCCAGAGCCGTTGACGAGAGAGCATCTCGAAGCAGAACAATCGTTCCGAGAACCATTTTGAGCCGACGGGTAAGGTGAGCTGACATGTCAGGAAACGCGTGGGTCAAGACCTCCGTGTACAACCGATCTAGGTAGCGGTGTGGAGATGATGAGCTATTGATGCTCTCGGATGTTTGACGAAGGAGTTCCGAAAGCTGACGTCTAGGATCGCTGTAGTTCCCATCTTCAATAAATTTCACAGAAGTGGACGCGAAAATGAACAGTCCAACCGATAAAAGTGCGAGATCGTGGATATCACCTGTGGATGGCCACGAGCCATCCAGGCCATAGGACTGCTTGACCTGAGCAAGATTTGCGCTCAGGTAGTGCTCAATATCCTCCTGCACCACCTCTAACTTGACTTCGTGCAATATGAGCTCCTGAGTCGCAGGCCGCAAATGATTCGAGAAGGCCTGCGTGATATTCTGTTCGGGACGACTGGTGACCAAGATTTTCAGCGCCGTGAGTCCGTCGACGTGTCGAGAAAGCGAAGACAAGATGAGAGAAGTGGATCCAACGTCTTTACATTCATCGAGAGCATCCAATATGACGACACAGAAAGGAAAATAGTTCCCCACTGCATGAAGAGGTTTCACGATCAACTCTTCTAGCTGGCGAGACACACTGGAATAACCAATATCTGGATCCGCCTTCAGAGCCACAGTAACCTCTGCCTTGAATGGTGGGAAAAACAGTCCGAGTTGATAGGCAATGGTCGGGAAGATGAGATTAGGATTACTGCATTCTGCATTGTCACGCGAGCAGAAAAAGCTTGCCCCAAGAATCCCTCGCATCCTGCAGGACTCAGCAACTGTGTAGGCAATCGTCGTCTTTCCCGTTCCGGCGGATCCGTTGATCCAAAATACAGATTTTCTTGACCCCAGCAGCGCGGCATCGCCGGGATGCAAATCCTTGGCATTGATCCACTTATCAACCTCGTCAAGGATACCCGTCCTTGTGCCCTCCAGACATCGTGTTCGATCTTTGCAGTCATACCGAGCGAAGACCGCATGCGGGGGATCACCGTCTTATATAGTTCATGTCAGATGTCACCATACAACAACGGAAGCAAGGGCATCACCTTTTACATCTAATTTCGCGTTCACTTGCTGAAGAAAAGGGCACGGAGTGAGCGCTCGATCGTTGAAACTTGACTCTGGTCAATACAAACCTGAAATCCACTGTCCACGCTTTGCATGACATCCTCCATTTTTGCTTCAATTCTACGCACGGCATAGCTTTGTTCCTGAGGCTGCGTGAGCCTTGAGTTGCATTGACAAACAGTAACTCACATCAAGCGTAAATTCAATCGCAAGCATCGACTCGACCTAGTGTAGATCCAATGTGCATCAGCGAGAGATCAGTATAATGAAAAGTAAGCCTACAGTGAAATTTTCGATCGACCATGTGATCGTTTTCACATGGCCGCTTATTGACTGCACGTCGTCACTGTAGCGGACAGCGCGGTGTAACAAGTTCCTAGAAGCCATTTTTTGCACTTCATCTGTGACTGCCGTCCAAGTACTATAAGGAATGAATAAAGCTAGATTGTAGTAAAAAAGGAAGCTTACTGTGATAAACGATCCATTTGGCCAATAATTGTTTCGGAGAGCATTTCACGATCCTTCGCGTTTTCAAGCAGTATCTTCAGGTCATCGATTCGCTTCCGCAGTTGCTCTACGTCCTGGCCATTTTGTGACGTTTTCTATTTGAACGTTAGAAACGCAAAAGCAGCATGGACGTATGGTAATGACCTACCTGGACAACATCGAGAACAAATATCAGGCCCTTTATCCCAGCATGCAGTCCGGGAGCCCCAACGTTCCCTGCGACTCCTTTTACGATGTTTAGAGTCGTTTGGAGTGCACTGACAGCATTGTCACATATCTGCTTCAACCGCTCCTTGTCCTCACCAGTCGGCAACTTTGATGTTAGTTTTTGCTTGATAGAGTGGATTTTACCCTTCATGGCAAGTTTTGACGAGATGGAGTAACGCAGGTCGGGAGGGCTGTTCAACGCAGTGGGAGATCAAGTTAAGAAATATACACACATGCCGTGCCTTGTGGAATTTACTACACCCAATGAACCTTATCGCTGTATTGATGCGCTCACAAGCGCCCGCGATTGAGATAATGCTGCCAAGACCACGGTGATGTGACAGCCAAGACGAGACGCCGACCGTAGACACCTAATATAAGTCGAGTTTAACAACGTCCGCGTCGTCATCCTGCCAGATGCCCCAACCTCTTTGAGACGGTAGTACGCAGTCTGCCCAAGTTTGGTGGCACATTTGGCGCCGAGCGCGGCATCAAAAAGGGGGGCCAGGGCTTGATAGCGCGCTTGTTGAACGTTGAACGTGTCCGTTGAGTCCTTTTCCTGGGACGAGGCCGAAATCACGTGATGTCGGTCGGACTTGCACTCAAATTGGCACCTCAATCCTGGCGGCACCACCGTGATTCGGCCAAGCACCGATGAAATTAACCCTTATGAGCTGCTCGAGCTCAGTCTTGAGTCCACGGAGCAGGAAAGCCGCACCGCATACAGACAGCGCTCTCTGAAAGTGCATCCAGACAGGGTACGCTCCTCCCACTTTCCATGGGACCTGTGATATTAATTAGCATAACGACTAGAACCGCAATAATCCAGATGCTGGTATGCTATTTAGTACCCACCGTCGAATGTCTTCATGACTAATACTCTGTACTAGCGCGGAAATTTCAGGAATTGAATCAAGTTTACGAACAGCTACTAGACCCTCTGCGACGGTTAGCCGTCGATGCGAAAATACGCATTACAGAATCCCGCAAAGCAAGATTCTCGACGTTTACCGCAAAGCGGAAGAAGAATTGGAGGAGAGGGAGCGTGTGTTCAAAAAAGCGAGAATGGAGAAGCAGAAAGAAGAGGTTGACCAATGGCGGGAGACGGAGAAAATCAAAGAGGAGGGGAAACGGATGAGAGAGGAAAGGCAGAATGATATTCGGAAGAAAGCGGATGAGCAGGCGAGCGCAGCGGCTCAGACACCGGGGGAAATGGACGTTCCTTCATCGGGCAGGTCCATCATGTTTTATATTCTCGATAGGTTGCTAACCATCACTCAGGCGCACTAAATACAACGATCCGCCTCAAATATACACTCACCGCTCATCCAACTCTGACTACTCCTGTATCGTTATCTGCCCTCCTAGCACCGTTTGGCTGTATAGACACGCAGGCCGTTGTCCTCTCACTAAAACCTCCCAAGAAAGCTCCACATAAACCACCAAAATATGCCACGGCTCTCATACCATTCAAGCAAATCGGAGATGCGTTCGCTGCAGTATGTGCGAGCGGGAGACCAGAGCGAGGGCTAAACGATGTGGAGGTTGGATGGGCGGAAGGGAAAGAACCCCAGATTTTGGGATGGCTCAAGAGGATGGGTAAACTGGGTACACACGCGCCTGC
The DNA here is from genome assembly GCA_003314045.1 of Hygrophorus pudorinus. Taxonomy (NCBI): domain Eukaryota; kingdom Fungi; phylum Basidiomycota; class Agaricomycetes; order Agaricales; family Hygrophoraceae; genus Hygrophorus; species Hygrophorus pudorinus. Next base: position 15,374 of record QLPF01001069.1, read on the forward strand.
AGACAATGGGGTGGACGTGAAACTCCATTTATCACACGCTCAGACCAGTTCAAACTCGTCAGCGTTCTCATCTTTTCCCGAATCATTTGTATGCCCGTCAGCTCTTGCTTGGATCAGCTACGTGAATGACTCATTACTTCGTGCAGGCCGAACGCCCGAACCCGCTCGCTGACGAGTCCACGACGACATCCATCGGAGGCGTCGATTATGAATCTTTGACATTAATGCGGCTGAGGCAGGCTGAAAGGGAGAGGCTCGAGCGGGAGATTCGGGAAAAGGAGGAGAATGAATGATCACCGGTATGCTTCTTGGTGTCACACATCTGATATAATGATTGGTTTTGAAGTATTAGAATCCGGAAACTTACAGTCGCACAAGTGGTTGTGATAATGAATGAGAAATGAGAACGTCTAGGGTATCGATTCGGTCGTTGCCGGAACTCAATGAACTCCACGGGGAATGCACATGTCCACCGGGCCCGCAGAGCGAAAAACAAGTGCAGCTGGACCACCGAATCCATAGTGAATTTCAAGTCCCTTCGGCGTCATCAGGAATGATGCATAACCACCACCGTGACAGAACCACCCGATTTCGAATGTTAACTTATTCATGTGCACGACGCCGGTCGAATGCAGCAACCCCATCATGTATCATGCATCATGGCATCATGATTGCGATGATACGCTCGTTACCGGTAATACTGTGCACAGTACAACCCGTTTCCAAGAACTTGCAAGAAGTCCTGGTCGTGAATATCCTCATGGAACAGGTTCGTGTGGTACAATCCGTTTCTTCCAAGCCGTAACGATGGGATGAATCACAAGGGGGTAGCCGTCGACAATCACACGTTCAGCGCGTATAAAGGGCTGCTTGCACCTCGCATTTATGCGTCTTCAGCTGAGCTCTTAGACACACCCCGCCCCCTCATCCGTTTATCGTTACTCTGCCGTGCTGGTCATCGCAGCGACCATTTTTCACACATCCACACACACACTCTCGCATCCCATCTCCAATGGTCCACACTTCCGCATTCAAGTTCATCCTCGCCGCCACCGTCGCCCTGGGCGTTGTCCCGCCGCTGGCAGCCGCAGCCCCCATCTGGAGAGGCAACCCTGTCCCACCCCACCCGCCGCGCGGCCTATCTGAAAACGCTGATGCACAGTACGCAGACGCTGTTCCACGGTACGTCGGCATCGCGCTTGTGCGCGTCAGTCCTGGTGTATGCGTACTAATCCTGTCTTTTTGTCAAGGGTTTTGGAGACCCCGACCGAACAGTTATTCAGACACGCCAATCACGATAATCCGCCCCTTCGACCACCGTCCGCCGGCTACCGGCAGTTCGTACAACAGGGCAACCCGATCCACCTGAGCACTGGCGGTGTGTCCGCGGCGGGTGCGGGACACAGCACTGGCGGTGCGCCCGTTGGGGGTGCGGGACACAGCACTGGCGATGTGCCCGCTGCGGGTGCGGGACACGGCAATCAGTGGGGCCAGGACCCGGGGCACTTTCTTTCGTCGTCGTTTCAGCAAAACACGCAGCGGTCGTGGCCGACTACTAATCCTATCTTTTTGACAAGGGCGGAGCGGACCGTGACCTCGGCCGCGGCCCGTCCGCCCCTTCGACCACCGTCCGCGCCCCACCGACAACCCACACAACGGAGAAACCCCCCGAGCACTGGCGTTGGGCCCGCTGCAGGTGCGGATCACGACATTCCGTGGACCGAGGATCGGGACCACTTTCTTTTGTTGTCGCATGAGCAAAACCTGGAGCGGTCGAGGCCGCGGTCGGGGTCGAGGCCGACCTATGGCAGGGGCTGGCGGTGACTTTCCATTATTCGCGCACCCTCCTCCGGGTGGTAGGCTTGGCGTGACCGTATGTTTACGGTAGTTGTCCACCCAAGGGGTGTTACTTTCGCGAATTCGTAGTCGTGTAGATTGGGAGTTTTTCGGATAGTAATAGATGATGAGCGTTCAAGTTGAGTCGGTGACCATCAGTAAAAGTGATGGAGTCCTTTGCAGGCAATGCCCACCCGGCCACGTTTTTTAGAACATCAACCTTGAACTGTACAGTACCGCTCTGAACGTTTTATTTAATCAACACACGCCCTCAGCCTGTGCACTCCAAACCTGCCTTTCGAGCAACACATAAAATGTCACGCCGCGGCGTACCAGCACAAGGGAGAGTCCACGGCATGTCCTATGGCGAGTGTCGTTCGCAGATGGCCCAAGGACCACCCAGACAAGCCATAGTTGCTGCAATGGCGGACTTCTCATCCTGGCTTGCTCGGGGGAATCCCAAATGTGGAACGACAATAAATGGCTGGGTTCGCAGATCTAGAACTATGGCCCTCCCTCGAGAAACTCGAAAGCGACATCCCACGTTACGCCCAGTCCTAACGGGAGAGAACTCCACGGGGAATGGGCCCGCAGGGCGAAAAACAAGTGCAGCCGGACCACCGAATCCATAGTAATGTTCAAGTCCCTTCGGCGTCATTAGGCATGATGCATGATCAGCACATAAACCACCCGAGTTCGAACGGCAATAATAAAAGACTCATGTGCACGACGCGGGCCGAATGCAGCAACCCCATCATGTATCATGTATCATGGTATCATGATTGCGACGATACGCTCGTTACCCGTAATACTGTGCAGAGCACAAGCCGTTTCCAAGAACTCGCAAGAAGTCCTGGGCATGGATATTCTCATGAAGCAGGTAATCCGTTTCCTCCAAGCCGTAACGCGTAACGATGGGCAGAATCACAAGGGTAGCCATCAACAATCACACGTTCAGTGCGTACTATAAAGGGCTGCTTTGCACCCCGCATTTGGCGTCTTCAGCTGAGCTCCTAGACACACACACCGCCCCCCCCGTTTATCATTACTCTGCCGTGCTGGTCATCGCAGCGACCACTTTTCACACATCCACACACACACTTTTCGCATTCCATACCACAATGGTCCACACTTCCGCGTTCAAGTTCATCCTCGCCGCCACCGTCGCCTTGGGCGTTGTCCCAGCACTAGTAGCCGCAGCCCCCACCCCGACCCACCCCGCACCCGGGCCGCCCGACGCTGCCTCACAGTACGTCGGCAGTATCGCGCTTGTGCGCGCGTCAGTCCTAGTGTACGCGTACTAATCCCGTCTTTTTGACAAGGTCGAAGCAGACCCCGGACGCGGGTCGCGCGACCCAACAGTTATTCAGAGACGCCAAGTTGAATCCGTCCCCTGTACTACCACCACCGTCCGAAGCCTACCGGAAACTCATGCAACAGGACAAAACGACCCACGTGAGCACCGTCGGTGTGCCCGCTGTGGGTGGGGGACACATCACTGGCGGTGCGCCCGTTGAGGGTGCGGGACACAGCACTGGCGATGCGCCCCCTGCGGGTGCGGGACACGGCAATCTGTGGCGCCAGGACCCGGGGCACTTTCTTTCGTCGTCGTTTAGGACAAACAGGCAGCGGTCGGGGTCGACGGAGACCGACAAGGGCGATTTGTCGTATTTCGGGGACTCTGTTCAGGGTGGTAAGAAGCCCGCCTGAGGCTTGGCATGACCATGTACTGGTACGAGATGTATGTTTACGGTGCACATGTAGTACGGTACTTGTCCACCCATAGGACTAGGGGCGTTACTTTCGTAGTCATGTAGATTGTAGTTGGGTGGGAGTTATTCGGATAGTAATAGATGATGATCATTGAGTCGGTGACCAGTAGCGAGTCCTTTTAGAGCCCAACTGTACAGTAGTACTGCGATGCCCGAATCGTGCCAAGCAGAAGGTCCGCTCTGAACTATCAAACTACTCATTTCTCCTTGATCATCACACGTCCTCAGCCTGTGCACTCCAAACCTGCCTTTCAAGCAACACATACGCTCCGGAAAAATGTCACGCGCACCTCCGAAACCTGTATCAGTGCTGTCAGACGATGTACCAGCACAAGGGGGACAAGGGAGAGTCCACGGCATGTCCTATGGCGAGTGTCGTTCGCAGATGGCTCGAGGACCACCCAGACAAGCCATAGTTGCTGCGATGGCGGACTTATCATCCTGACTTCGCTCGCTGTGTGGGGAATCCAAGATGCGGAACGAAAATGAATAAATATACGGCTGGCTTCGCAGATCTAGAACTATGTAACTATCTGCCTCCTTTGATGAGCTCGGCTCCAGTGGCGTCATCCTCCTCAGATTCTCCGTCAGGTACAACTTTCTTCTTGGCGACCGGTGCATCTCCACAGCCGCAGTCGTACGCTTCGTCCAGATGTGCGCAATCGAACTCGGGCTTGTGCAGACGTTCGTTGACTTGGTTATGCACGAAACAGAGCCTGAGAGGAACGGTTAGTTGGTATTGGTTTTGGAATACGGTCAATGTCGACTTCACCACAGGGCTGCTGACCGCCGGGACGATGTCTAGAAACAAAGATTGGATTGAACAAATGGCCTTGAGGGGGGACGTGATGAACAAACTCACCTGAGGTGGAAATTGTTTCAAGAGTCCTTGGAATTCGGCAGCGCACTCTCCGCAAGGATACAGTCGCGATGTGAGATGCATGTAAGAAGTCAGGGCCTCCCTTTGATCAGGCGTCGGTTTCTACGACGTCCAACAAAGTAAGGACCGTGGAAGAAACAGAAAGCATGTCCGCGCGATCAAGCAGATGTGCGCAAATCAAGACTTGGAAATGAATGATCATGCATACCTCGGGATAACGAAGCGTCATAGTATGCCTACAACAACCATGAGCGTTCGCCCCAATACGAAGTACAAAAGCCTTACAGTAGCTTCCACGTTGCACGGCCCAATTCTGCTCTACAAGATCATCCTCGTCAGCTTGCAACAGACGTACTCGAGGACTCCCGCACTCACTTCGCCGTCGCATTCCCGAGCTTCGACATGATTACATCGCCCTTGACTACTTCCACCGGCACCTTGTCAATCGGCTGTACATGGATACTCTTCTCTACGCCCCCTTCCCCGAACATATCCCCCGACCACGGATCGACGTGGGACCGTGAGGGAGAGCGAAGGAATGCGAGTGTTGCAATCAGGAACTGTGGATATGCAGTGAGTTGAACTCGAGCTTCTGGCTCAAAAGACTTACGAGAGCAAATACTATGACCAGGAAAGATCTGGCGAATCGTGAAAGCATCGGGTGGGGAGTAGTACTGTCAGTGGCATGAATGCGGTCCAACTCGGGTGCACGAGCTTGTGAAAGAAAGCCACGTTGATTTATCATGCTGTTGTTGTACCGTTGCTAGGCCGGAGTTTCATTTAAATGGGACCGTTCCGTCCCCGGGCCACACAGCGAGCAAGTCAGAATCATCTGCGAACGACACTTGCCATAGGACATGCCGTGGACTCTCCCTTGTCCCCCTTGTGCTGGTACATCGTCTGACAGCACTGATACAAGTTTCGGAGGTGAGCGTGACATTTTTCCGGAGCGTATGTGTTGCTCGAAAGGCAGGTTTGGAGTAGGGCGTGTGATGATTAAAAAGGACCTTCTGTTTGGCACGATGCGGGCATGTACGGTAAGATTCAAGGTTGATTAAAAAACAGGTGGCCTGGGTGGACATTGTGGGCTACTGATGGGCACCGACTCAACGCTCATCATCTATTACTATCCGAATAACTCCCACCCCAATCCAATCTACATGACTACGAAAGTAACCCCTAGTCCCGTGGTGGACAAGTACCGTACTACATGTGCACATCTCCTACCGGTACACGGTCATGCCAAGCCTCCCGACCACCCGGAGGAGGGTGTGCGAAATACGATAAGTCACTATCAGCCGCACCCCTGCCACCGGTCGCCGTCGACCCCGACCGCTGCACCGACCGCTCCGCGTTTTGCTCATGCGACGACAAAAGAAAGTGGTCCCGGTCCCCGGTCCACGGAATGCCGTGATCCGCACCCGCAGCGGGCCCAACGCCAGTGCTCAGGGGCTTTCCCTGTTGTATGAATGACCGGTAGGACTCGGACGGTGGTCGAAGGGGCCCATGGGCCGCGGCCGGGGTCACGATCCGCCTTGTCAAAAAGACAGGATTAGTACGCGTACATCAGGACTGACGCGCACAAGCGCGATACCGCCGACGTACTCTGGGGCAGGGTTTGCGGACCGCTGGATGGGGGCTGCGGCTGTCAGCGGCGGGACAACGCCCAGGGCGACGGTGGCGGCGAGGATGAACTTGAACGCGGAAGTGTGGACCATTGGAGATGGGATGCGAGTGTGTGTGTGGATGTGTGAAAAATGGTCGCTGCGGTGACCAGCACGGCAGAGTAACGATAAACGGACGAGGGGGGCGGTGTGTGTGTGTCTAAGAGCTCAGCTGAAGACGCACAAATGAGTGGTGCAAGCAGCCCTTTATACGCACCGAATGTGTGATTGTCGACGGCTACCCCCTTGTGATTCTGCCCATCGTTACGGCTTGGAAGAAACGGATTGTACCACACGAACCTGCTCCATGAGGATATCCACGACCAGGACTTCTTGCAAGTTCTGGGAATCGGCTTGTACTCCATAGATATAGTTTTACGGGTCATCGCAATCATGAAGCATGAGCATGATGGGGTTGCTGCATTCAACCGGCGTCGTACACATGAATGAGTTAACATTCGAAATCGGGTGGATCTGTGGTGGTCATGCATCATGCCTAATGACGCCGAAGGGACTTGAAATTTACTATGGATTCGGTGGTCCAGCTGCACTTGTTTTTCACCCTGCGGGCCCGGTGGACATGTGCATTCCCCATGGAGTTGTCATTGAGTTCCGGCAACGACCGAATCGGTGCCCTAGACGTTCTCATTTCTCGTTATCACAACCACTCGTGCGACTGTAAGTTTCCGGATTCTAATACTTCAAAACCAATCATTATATCAGATGTGGGACACCAAGAAGCATACCGGTGATCATTCATTCTCCTCCTTTTCCCGAATCTCCCGCTCGAGCCTCTCCCTTTCAGCCTGCCTCAGCCGCATTAATGTCAAAGATTCATAATCGACGCCTCCGATGGATGTCGTCGTAGACTTGTCAGCGAGCGGGTTCGGGCGTTCGGCCTGCACGAAGTAATGAGTTATTCACGTAGCTGATCCAAGCAAGAGCTGACGGGCATACAAATGATTCGGGAAAAGATGAGAACGCTGACGAGTTTGAACTGGTCTGAGCGTGTGATAAATGGAGTTTCACGTCCGCCCCATTGTCTGCAGGCGCGTGTGTACCCAGTTTACCCATCCTCTTGAGCCATCCCAAAATCTGGGGTTCTTTCCCTTCCGCCCATCCAACCTCTATATCGTTTAGCCCTCGCTCCGGTCTCCCGCTCGCACATACTGCAGCGAACGCATCTCCGATTTGCTTGAATGGTATGAGAGCCGTGGCATATTTTGGTGGTTTATGTGGAGCTTTCTTGGGAGGTTTTAGTGAGAGGACAACGGCCTGCGTGTCTATACAGCCAAACGGTGCTAGGAGGGCAGATAACGATACAGGAGTAGTCAGAGTTGGATGAGCGGTGAGTGTATATTTGAGGCGGATCGTTGTATCTAGTGCGCCTGAGTGATGGTTAGCAACCTATCGAGAATATAAAACATGATGGACCCGCCCGATGAAGGAACGTCCATTTCCCCCCGTGTCTCAGCCGCTGCGCTCGCCTGCTCATCCGCTTTCTTCCGAATGTCATTCTGCCTTTCCTCTCTCAACCGTTTCCCCTCCTCTTTGATTTTCTCCGTCTCCCGCCATTGCTCAACCTCTTCTTTCTGCTTCTCCATTCTCGCTTTTTTGAACACACGCTCCCTCTCCTCCAATTCTTCCACCAGCTCCTTCCGCTTTGCGGTAAACGTCGAGAATCTTGCTTTGCGGGCTTCTGTAATGCGTATTTTCGCATCTACGGCTAACCGTCGCAGAGGGTCTAGTAGCTGTTCGTAAACTTGATTCAATTCCTGAAATTTCCGCGCTAGTACAGAGTATTAGTCAGGAAGACATTCGACGGTGGGTACTAAATAGCATACCAGCATCTGGATTATTGCGGTTCTAGTCGTTATGCTAATTAATATCACAGGTCCCATGGAAAGTGGGAGGAGCGTACCCTGTCTGGATGCACTTTCAGAGAGCGCTGTCTGTATGCGGTGCGGATTTCCTGCTCCGTGGACTCAAGACTGAGCTCGAGCAGCTCATAAGGGTTGATTTCATCGGTGCTTGACATGGCCGAATCACGGTGGTGCCGCCAGGATTGAGGTGCGGCACAACCGCACTGGGAGGGGACCATCACGTGATTTCCGCCTTGTCCCAACCGCTGAACTCGATTTATATTACTGTATGTGTCTAGGGTCGGCGTCTCGTCTTCGCTCAGCATCGCCGTGTTTTCGGCAGCATTATGTCAACCGCGGGCGCTTGTGAGCGCATCGATAAGGTTCATTGGGTGTGGTAAATTCCACGAGGCACGGCATGTGTAATGTGTATATCTCTTGATTTGATCTCATACTGCGTTGAACAGCCCTCCCGACCTGCCTCTCTCGATCTCGTCAAAACTTGTCATGAAGCGTAAAATCCACTCTATCAAGCAAAAACTATTTCCAACTGGTGAGGACAAGGAGCGGTTGAAGCAGATATGTGACAATGCTGTCAGTGCACTCCAAACGACTCTAAACATCGTAGAAGGAGTCGCAGGGAACGTTGGGGCTCCCGGACTGCATGCTGGTATAAAGGGCCTGATATTTGTTCTCGATGTTGTCCAGGTAGGTCATTACCATACTTCCATGCTGCTTTTGCGTCTC
>QLPF01001070.1:0-22212 GCA_003314045.1 Hygrophorus pudorinus
GAGAGCGATCCATTAATTTCTGAAGTGTCTAAGTACATAAAACATATCACAAAATATAATATATACTGGCTGTGCGCCGACTGTAGATGACCGCAGCCGGCTATGTACGGCTCACGGCTATGGCTGGCGAATAAAGGGTAAATTAGCCAGCCGCAGCCGCAGCTAACTTAGCCAGCTGGCAGCTAAGCCAGCTGTGGCAACACTACAGGAGCTTGTCCCAAGACCTTGCATCTGAGCCCCCCTCCGTGATCATCCTATGTCGCTGTTCTCCGTATGCTGGGCACTGTATCAGGTAGTGGTGAACCATCTCACATTCTCACCTGCATCCAGGGCACATAGGTGACTCTATCTTCTGCAATCTGAAGAGGTGAGTGTAGTGTATGTCATGGGTACGAGTATACCCGCAGGTTTTTCTGCAGGTATAGCCATGGGTATGGGTATGGGTACAGACATTGTACCTGCGAAAAGATAGACCCTGCAAATATACCTGTGGGCCATATTTTCTAATTGTTCAGATATATGTGTAAATATTTTCTAGTACTAATATTACTTTCTACAATTGATTTTCGGCCATCCAAAGTAGGTTTGTATTTTGTTCAAGCCACAGGTGTGTTATTTTTGTGCACACTCAGCCTCAGCCACTGAGTTCAAACTCAGCCACCCATCTCAAGACACCACCAACCGCTCGAGAAAGTGGTAACCACAGGCAAACAAGGTAAGTACCTTGCAACCTATAACTTTATTAATATACTGTATATATATATAGATAGATTTTGTGCTCAAACGTGAAACAATGTGTCTGACGCAGCACCCACCACCACCAACAACGCTGTGCAAACACACACACATGAACATCAGCACCGGCACCTACACAACCCCACTGTCTCACATCAAACACGAGATTGCCATGTCATCCCTTGTTCCACCACACCACCACCATCCCGCCTCGTCATCCACACCCACACCGGCTGTCTCGCATCAAACACAAGATAGCCATGTTGTCCCTGTCACCCACCACACCACCCTGTCCCGCCTCACCCATCCCAGCCTTATCACCCACCTCTGCCATGTCACCCGGCTGTCTCGCTTCAAATGTGAGACAATCAACCACCACCACCCATCCACCCCTCTGCTCCTCAAACAAGCACGAGGGGATCTTGTTGACCAATCCTGGCCCCACCCAGTCCCATCCTCACCCCTCTGCTCATCAAACAAGTGCAAGGGGTTTTTTATTTGTATATTATGTAGTATCAAATTCATTCATATTAAACATAGGGCCCCTCCACTCCTCAATTGAGTGCGAGGGTTAAGTTATATTTAAGCAAGGTAAAATGAAGTACAATTACACTATAAAAGTGACATACCCGCCCATGGGTACAGGTACGGGTATACCTGGGGGTACAATTGGCTGTACCCATGACCATACCCAGACCCTCACTGGGGGTACAGGTATTCGGCGGGTATAGGTATGGGTACAGCCGAAAATACCCCCGGGTTACCCATGCAATTATAAACTAGCCCTTAACTCAATTCACCGAGTGCACAGTACCTGATAATAAGATGACTTACTCATACCAACCAACTTCTTCCAATTCCAATCTCGCATATGATCATCCAAGAGCTCCCATGTCTGTTTAGATAGGTGTGCTACTGGTATATGGTATGAATTAAAGTATAGTTACTGTAAATAAGTGTAAATAAAGGGCATATATGCCCGAATCGGTATCAACATAAAATAAGGAATAAATGTAAGAATAGGGCAAAGCCCAGTTACTTATAGCAATACCCTAGGTGAGCATGCAAAGGGGCGTGCCTGGATCTCAACTGCATAAGAGTGCTTGCCTTCTGCCTTGTCAGTCCTTCCACCAGCTGTAAGATTAAGTTGTCTTAGTTGGCTAGTCTGGTTAAGACAAAATAAGCCCAGACATTTTCTTAACTCGCCTTACTTTCATCTTAAAAGCTCTTAAGTTCTTAGTTTCATCTTGATTTTATCATATTATTTGTTTTAATTTCTCTTATTATTAATTTTGGACATAACCATGATTTATTAGGTATAGCAGGCCGCAGACAAATAAACAGCATCATGATGATATTAAGGGCAGGGTATAGATTCAGAAGTGAAAAGGGGGTCCAGATACAGGTAAGGAGACTAGTGTTCCCAAAGTTCAGTTTGAAACTGTTGAAACTTAGTTCAAACCCAAACCAAACTCTGAAGTTTGGGTTTGGTTTGGGATTTTGGCAAACTCAAACTGAATTCTGAGTTTGGTTCAGCCAAAACCCCTGGGAACCAAACCAATTACCATATATGGTAAGAGTTCAGGTTTTAAACCTGAACCAAACTGCTTTGGAGCCAAACTCCAAGGTTTGGTTTGAACTTTGGCTGAACCAAACTGCAAAGTTTGGTTTGGGGTTCAAACAAAAGGCCAAAACCAGACCAAACTGAACTTTGGGAACACTAAAGGAGATGATGAGGGCAATGAGGGTGTGTAGCCTGTTAGACTCTCTGCACTCAATTGTACAGCAAGAAGGGGGGTGGTGATGACCCTTCTGCTTAGGGATATCCAGGGGTATGGGAAAACCCACGGTGTCACGGTTACGGGTCATGTGGGTATAGGTGCGGTTGTGAGTTTTCATACCCATGGCCATACTGTCACCCGTAACGACGGGTTGTGGTTATTGGTGGTTATACCATAGGGCTTTTCACCCAAGTTTCTCTTGAGCCTGTGAGTTTTTCTTCATCTGTTCCACTGCAATTGATTTTTTTTATAGATGTGACGTGGTCACAATTGTACAAACGACTTGTCACACGAAAAAAAACGACCACCAATATATCAGCACCAACCCCACACACCACAACACAGACAGAACTGACATGCAATAGCCAGTTGAGGGTGGTGCTTCCACCCTCAACTGTGAAAAGGTAAGTATTTCCTCTCATTTATGGTACTTATATGCTAACTTAAACCCGGCACCACCTTCCCTCACTGCAAACACGAGCGGAAGGTGACACCCAGCTCACTCCGCCATCTCGCTCATAAATGCAAGACAGTGGCTTCGTCAACTACTTACCCCCACCGCCCATCACACCCCACTGTCTTGCTCGCAAATGCAAGATGGCGGGTTCAGTTTAATCAACTACCCACCCCCACCAGCCATCTCACAGTGAAAGTGAGCTGGCGGCCCCACCGCCCATCACACTCTGCTGTCTCCGTAAGGAATCTATGATTCCTTGTTTACTTTCTTTAAACTTTCTATTTTATCTTTATTATCATTATTTACTGCGGACACGTGCCACAATGTACACATGTACAAACATACTATATTACACCGTCCGCATCGCATGATCTTTATACACATAACCACTACAACTCATAAACAGCATATACATTCATTACCCAAATACATTGATTTGGACCTGTGAATAGTGCACCATGAGTCTTAAGTTGTTATCTATCATTCCCATACTTGTTATGGGGCCTTAATAAGCCCTATACAAGTTTATAGTCTTGCTCGCAAATGCAAGACAGCAGGTTTGGTTTCGTCGACTACCCACCCCCACCGGCCGTCTCACAGTAAAAGTGAGACAGCGGCTTCACCGCCCATTACCACCCTGCTGTCTTGCTCGCAAATGCAAGATGGCACCTTCACGAATGCATCCAACAGTAGCAAGGGGGGTGAGAACATTGTGCTCATGCACAATGTCCTCGTTTCATTTTATATTTATATTTTCCATTTTGTATTGTATATGTTAGTAAATAATAATGAATACAAAGTACCAATGGAAACCGTGGTACACTGTGTGGTTTCAACATACCGCAATTGTGCACGGGGTTGCCGCAGTGTGCACAGGTCGGGTTGTACCCCTACCTGTCATGGGTGCGGTGTGTGCAGGTGCGGGTGCAGTATGCCAAACCTGTGCCTGCGATATACCCCTGGACAACCCTACTTCTGCTCATTTGGAGAGTGGGAGGGGGGTGGATGGGAGTGGCAGACCATCCCTGAGCAAGTCATGTAATGTTTTTAGGTGAGATGGCATGGTGGGTGCTATGGGGCCATGGCCCTCACATGGGGCTCTTGAGTTCAAGGGTTCTATTAGTAGTAAGTCATTGTAATAAGGATAATGAAGAAACTTACCTTAAGTTTTGACATGACCATTGCACTCAAGGCAAGGCAGCAGGAAGTGGCTGGGTGTTGATGCGGCCATTGCATTGAAGGCCAGATGGAGGTACAGTGGTGGCCAATGACATGGCCAGGTGGTGTAGTTTTATAGTACACTTGAATGACCATTCACTTACCTTGGGATGTGGGTGGTTGAACGACCCCACATGCTCATTTGGGGAATGGCAGGGGTGGATGTGGATGACACAGCCATGTGCATTTGTATGTGATAGGCTCACTGGCAGTTGCATTTTATAATATGATAATAATTTTACTTGCTTACCATTGATCCTCCCCCTCGTTGTTTCATTTGTTGTTCATGTTGTTGTCATGGTTGATGACCTGGCACTGTGTATGATTGTTTGGTTACAGTCAGTCAAAAATTGTACAAGTCAAAAAAGTCAAAAAGCGCCAAGTCAAAAAAAGCCTACATAAATAAGCTTAATTACCTTTATTATCGTAAGCTTCAGTGGTATAGCAGACAAGTGCAATAAAATGGTCATGTGATTTATCTTTGTCAGTGAAGGGGATTGAATCCCATATTGGCATTGAATCTTAAATTTACTATACTTTATAAACTTGTCTTATTGGTCTTACTGGTCTTATTGGGCTTACCAGTCTTATTTTATCTTAGAAGTCTTGGTTGTCTTAGTCTAATAAAATTAAGACAACTAAGTGGACCTGTGTTTTCCTGATACACCTCCCATGGCAATAGTGGTTTGGGTATTTCATGGGCAAGTTCCTTGTTCTCAGCGCAAAAAAGAAAAATGTTGTGACTGAAACCACTGTAATCTGACTGGATGGCTGCCTTGCACAATGGACATGATGTGGCATATGACATATATATAAGAAGGATGATGCTGTCTACAAGGATATCATCTCCAGTTGCATTCACATAGTAATAGAAGTGACAGCACCCATAGACATCCTCCACCATCTTTTCCAAGTTAGCACATTCGAGTCTGCCTTGTGCAGGGCGGTGCTAGTGGCTGTAGGGGTGTTGGGTGCATAGGGTAGTGGCTGTAGGGTCCTATAGCACTCGTGCAATCACCCCCTCACAGTCCACCTCGACCTGTGCAACCCAAATTACTACCCAACCCTCAATAGTGAGCACAACATCACATGTCCCAACAATGTGTTCATTATCATCCTCTCTGCATCCCTCATCCTGCTCCCCCTCCCCCATGCTAGTGTTGGGGAAGTTTGGTTTGGTTCAGTTTGAGCCCATTTTGGCCAAACTGCAAACTGAATAGTTCGGTTTCAGCCAGAATTTCCCAAACCTAAACCAAACCAATCCCAAACTGTTTGAATCGGTTTGGTTCAGTTTAAACTCGGTTTAAACCATTTAAAACCACTTAAGAAATCTTAACAATTAAATGGTTTGGTTTGGTTTACACTCAGTTTAGACCAAGTTTAAACCAAACCAAACTGTTTAATGCAGTTTGGGGTTGTGTTGAACTTGGAGTTTTGAAGTATACTTGGATATCTGGTAGACAAACTGAATTTTAAACCAAACCAAACTGTTTAAAGTGGTTTGCAATCACATTAAACTTGGAGTTTGGAAGTCTACTTGTCTTGGGATGTCTTAAATAGTATGACAACAGTTTAAACTGAGTTTAAAACCAAGTTTGAAACAAGTTTGAAGTCTTGTTGTTAGTGTATTGTGTTATTTTTGTCATGTTACAGGCTAGTTAGATCTTTCAAGAAGAATATTTTTTTGGTGGTTTGGTTTGGTTTAAATTGAGTTTGAGATGGTTTGGGAATTTTCAAAATGGCCAAACCAGAAACCAAACCATTTGGTTTTTTCCAGATTTTCCCAAACCTAAACCAAACTGTGCAGTTTGGTTTCAGTTTAAACTGAGTTTGAAACAGTTTGGAACCAAACTTCCCCAACACTACCCCATGCCCACCGCTTCAAAAACTTCTCCCTGTTCAGCGACACATACCCCCTCTCACCACCCTTGCAGTGCATTTCCAACATGTTAGTAGCTTGTATCCTCTGCTGTCAGCTAGTGTTGCTCCGGCTCTGGCTCTTAGCTGACTGCAGCCAGCAGCCAAGCCGAAAATAAGCCAGCCAGTTGCCGGCTTGGCTACGGCTTCGGCTTCAGCTTGGGTCTTCAGAAGAGCTGGTAGCCGGCAGCTAAGCCAGTGTGTGCAAGTACATAATATTTCACTGCTTGTTATAATACATTAGTGTAGTACTACTCATAATGATTGTCTATAGTTGCTTTTCGGGCACTCAAAATGACTTTTGTATTTGGTTGAACCCACGGGTGTGTGATTTTCGCTCACACTCAGCCTCAGCCACCAAGTTCAAACTCAGCCACCCACCTCAAGACACCACCAACTGCTTGAGACACCAGTAACTGCAGGCCAACCAAGGTAAGTAACTTATTTATTACCAGTTAATATTGTACTAAATGCCATTTACATTGAATATATACAGTTATGAAGGGAGTTGAACCTGACACACATTCAACTCCCATCCAATACCCACACCCACACCCACCCTCATCACGACTACCAACACCCCAGCCCTATTGACTCCCACATCCCGGCCCTCTCGTGCAAACGCGAGAGGGCTGTGTCACTCTACCAACACCCCAGCATCACCTCCCACCTCCTACACCCTCTCACCTCCCATACCCGGCCCTCTTGTGCAAATGCCAGGGGCCATGTCACCGACTCCCACACACCAGCATCACCTCCTATGCCTTCTCACCTCCCACTCTTGTGCAAATATGAGAGGGCTGTAAGTTTATGTATTTATCTAGAGTACTGAGTTTGTAATACTAATCTCTACATCTTGGCTAAGGTTGGTCATGGGTCACACCATGGGTGACATTTAGTCACACTGCATCCATCACCCATCATACCACACCTGCAGCAGGTAACCCGCCAAAACTTCGAGTTTACTTGCAGTTGTGCAACAAACCGTGCAGGTGCTTGCACACCACACACATCTATGTAGTAAAAATATATATTATTTAATTAATGTTACATATTGTATTGTATTAACTAAACAAGCATGCCGTCCTGTATTTGCATGGGAGACAGCATGGGGTGGGGGCCTGGGGGTAGGCCATGAATAAACACACCATCCCTCATTTTCACGGGAGATAGCGTGGTGTGGTGGTGTGAATGAACACACTGTCCTGTGTTTGTGTTGAAAGTTATAGTGAAGACTTACATTTCGACTTTCTTTATCTGTCACCTGACTTTATACTTACATAAACATCTCGCAGCTCTTAAACAAGTTTTCCGCTACCTTTGCAAGGCATCCAACATGAAGTTAATGTACGGCGGCAAGTCTAACCCACTTACCTTAACTGGGTACGTTGATGCCAACTGGGCAAACAACGTGAACGATCACTGTTTCATTGGCGGCTATGTTTTCCTCCTCAGAGACGGAGCTGTCAGCTGGTCAGCACAAAAACAAAAACAAAAAAATCGCAGTCCAGCACTGAAGTGGAATACATTGCGGGAGCTCTCGCCGCCAATGAAGCCATCTGGCTATGTCGAGAACTCTCTGAGTTTGAACAGACTCAAGAAAACGCCACACCAGTCCAAACCGACAATCAAGCTTCGATTTCACTGGTGAAAAATCCTGTCTTCCATAAGGCTACAAAACACATAGAAGTCCGATATCACCACATGCACTATTCCTACGAAGCCAGTATCATCCTACCCCTCTATAGTGTATAGCATGGGTTTACCGTGGGTTTTTTTTTAGCTACCCATACCCGTACCTGTCAAAACCTGTACCCGCATGGCAGGTCTGGGTATTATGTGGGTCCGGGTCCAGGTCTGGGCGGGTACTACTATAGAACTGTGTGTACCTGCGGCAGGTCTCTTGTGATTGGTACATGTAATAATATATACATGATAATATAAAATACTGAGTGGGCGAGCACGCACTCACCTGCTCGCCCACTCACTTGCCCACTCACCCGCTCTACTTGCTCACTCACCCCGTGCACTTGCCTGCTTGCTTGCCCACTCACCCATTCCCTGCTCCCTGAGACCTTTTCTTGGGTGACGTGGCCTGGGTGACATGTTTGCATCATTGGTTGTCGGGTTGTGGTGGTGATATGGCCTGGGCAATATGTTTGCATTGGGCAGTGACACCAGTGACATGGCCTGGGTGTGGGTGGTGATGCAAGGCATCATTGGTTTTCAGGTTGTGGTGGTGATGTGGCCTGGGCAATATGTTTGCATTGGGCAGTGACGCCAGTGACATGGCCCAGGTGTGGGTGGTGATGCAAGGTGTCGATGGTTTTCGGGTTGTGGTGGTGGTGACGTGTTCGCGTTGGGCGTGTTTGCATTGGGCATGTTCACATTGGGCGTGTTTGCATTGGGCGTGTTTGCATTGGGCGTGTTTGTGTTGGGCATGTTTGCATTGGGCGTGTTTGTGTTGGGTGTGTTTGTGTTGGGTGTGTTTGTGTTGGGCAGTGATGCCATTGACATGGCCTGGGTGTGGGTGGTGATACATTGGCGTCGTTGGTTGTTGGGTGGTGGTGGTGACATGGCCTGGGCGACGTGTTTGCATTGGGTGGTGGTGCCAGTGAGATGGCCTGGGTGTGGGTACTAGTGCACCCAGAACACCTCTGAAAAGATAATAATTAGTCAATATAATAACTGTTTTACTTACTTTATTACCCTTACTTTCCTTCTGCTTGACTTCATCAAATGTCAAGCAGTTGTGGTTGGGTTGCTGGCATTGTTTGTGTTTGTTGAGGTAGCACGAAAAGCTCAAGAAAACCGAAAAAATAATCGTTTTGAGCTAAATAAAATACAATAAAATATGTAAAAAATGTGATAATATCTGCAGAATGCTATTGTACAATACCCGCACATACCTGCCACAGGTACAGGTTTTGCATGGGTTCGGAAATAGTTATCGATACCCGGACCTGGCATGACCCATACCCGTGACCCGGCGGGTTTTCAATACCCGCGCTATGCACTAGAAGCATATGCCCACGACATAGGCCTTTGTCAAGCTCATCCTCATCATAATCAGACTGGAAATCATACAGAAAAGACAGAAGGTCCTCTGCAACAACAGGTAAACAGCCATCCTGCAATGCATTGAATATTCTATAAAGGTGTGAGTTTCATACTACACGATGAGAACAGTATCATACTCACCCCTGTTGATCTTCTCAAAGTCTTTCCCAATATTGTATTGGGCACAGAAGAATGCCAAGGTCTTTGTTGTTGAAGCCATGCACACCCGATTTAGGGCTCTTTTGCAGATTGGCAGGGTGTATTTGTGCTAAGTTGAGCCTGGCATAATCGAGAGCATCGTCCCTGAGGCTTCTACAGTCATTGGACCGTGCACTACTTAATTTCTCATTCATCTGTTACAGAAGTAAGTACAAATATGCATGAACTCAGATGCATATATGTGTCTTACCACTTTACAGAGATCATCTAGCTCTTCAGGCTTGTCTCAAAACTTCACCATTTGTTTCTTCAAGGCCAGGATTGTCATGACATGACTTTTACCCCTATCTAGTTTCCTTTTTCGAACATTCTTTCATCCTATTTCGGACATTCACACGGCCTATAAACAATTGCCACATGGACATTCTTTAATTATATCTTCTTTGATCACAAGGCACAACAACAGTGTTCTGCTCCGGACTTGGCCTGCCACATGGTTGCTCCACCGATCTATTTCCATCCACCACTGATTGGATTTCGTCCTAATCTCCATTTGGATTAATGAGCACAAGGCACACCATTCCTAAACACGCTTCTGGATTCTGGACCCACAAATGATCGATCAGACTTCTATTGATCAATTACCAGATAAACTCGACAGCTGCCAATCATTGTTTCGGTCCATAGCCTTGCCCATAGCCTTGCCCATAGCCTTTTAATCATAAGGCTATCCCGCTATCTTGGTTCATAAACATGCGCCAACCTCATGCCCGATGATCATCCTTTTATAGTATATCTCTTTCTTCACATATCCTTTCTTTCTCGTGCTGTGCACATTATCACCTGACCATTGCCTGCAAGCACAGCGCATCCGATTCACGTCCTAATATAGTAGTACACAGCCACTGTAATATTTAGTGTATATATTGCAATAAATGAGTAACAGACTCTCCAGTCTGTTATCTCAGGATTACCACCATGTCTATGGGGCTTCCTTCTAAGATGGCTTTCTGGCGACCTCCCTCCTCCCTCCTCCCTCTTATCCTGCTCCTCTAACCTTTCGCTTCATCTTCTGGTCTTGTATCTTTACAGGATAACCAGTACTTTATTGTATTTGGTGTTGCCCTGACAAGGATCTTGTCAAGTATGTACTGATATATGTGTAAGTTGTATGTGTTCTTCTTTTCTTTTGCTCTGTACCGGGTTGTGGTCAGTACATGACTAAAACATGAGTATATTCTTACTGCGGTGTCTTGTTATCCATCTCTGGCACTTTGTCTTCTTCCTCATCTGAATCCTCACCTTCAATCTTCATACATGTGTGAAAAACCTGAAAAAAATTGGTGAAAGGGTTCTCGCTCTGTGCAATCCATCAAGTGATCTGAATATATTGGTCTAGCTCTGTAGTCCTGAGGACAAAGGATTAGTACAACATTAATATTATTGAAACACTCATCGAAAGACTACTCTAATTTTTTCCTGGATCTGTTATCCAAGGCCGACAATAAAGTTCTCTTCTCCAAACGGTGTTGCTGGATCCGGGCATCCTCACTAGCTACTGAGGGATCAACATCATTGGAATCTTCCATGATGGGCAAGAGGCTTGGGAAAATGGGGGGAGATGGAGAGAGATGGAGAGAGATGGAGAGAGAGACTCAGAGACTAAGTTCCAAGTTGACGTGTTCCAAGTTGACATGTGCCAAGTCACAATGTCACACTCACCCAGGACGCGACTTGGACTACCACTGGCAATGTCTGTGACTCTCCTCAACAATGTCCTTATCTTGACCATGAATATCCTTGAACCTCACTATGATATCTACACTGTCAAGCTACCTGTTACTGATATTACAGCACTGTGCGTCTTTCACTACTATTTGTTCACGCACTTTGAATTGACCTTCAGAACTTTTAGAAACCTGGAACGTGAGATTGTAAGATGAGGATTGACATTCAAGTTGTGCCGTGTTTTACCCACTCACACACAACAGACTCTCATCATCAAATTGCGACTTGACCCTAAGATTGAAGAAACCATCAAACTCAAAGATGATCAGTAAGTAGATTCCAGACATATATATTCTATGATACGCTGACATGCCATCCAGACCCGCTCTGCACCTATTTGCACAGCCTGCTTCTTGCCTCACTAAACGTGTCCCACCGACTGGCATCGCTCACTCTCCCAATCCTCCAATTGTCAGTTACCAAGTTCAGATCAAGGGAAGAGACGAAAAAGAGAATGAAAGGGGAGTTGCCTTGGGCTAAGGTATGAAAGAGGTTCTCATCATAATTCTTGTCGCCCTTGCATCATATATTGTACTTTAATGTGTTAATGCTCAGTGCGGTATGCACGTGTTATCGAGTGCTTCTATTTTAGTGTTTACACCTTGGTGCATTGAGTTCAAGGTAACCATCAGGCATTGAGGCTTTGAACAGAATGTTATTCTTCTGGATTCTTGTTTTGATCATGCTTATCTGCCCAGCATGCCAAGGGGACTTTCAAAAACTCACAAGGACTTGCACTGCATCAACGAAAATGCAAAGAGGCTGCCTCGATGTAAGGAATCGGTTTTACCCTATTCCTTCATTTATTCCCTATTTTGCCTTAATTACCGGTTTCGGCATATATACTCTTTATTTACACTTATTTACAGGAACTATACTTTAACTCGTACCATACACCAGTAGCACAACCTATCTAAATGGACAGGTACTGTGCATCTGGTGAACTGAGTTTAAGGTAGTTTATACTTTTTTGCACAAACTGCAAAGTTTTCTCTTTATTTGTTGAAGAACAAAAAAAACTACTTAGATATGACTATCTACTGGTTTGATGGTAGAGAACTCCCATCTTGGGATGTGCTCCCTAGACCATTTGAATCCTATAATAAGGATAACCCCAACAGGCAGCTAATACAGCGCCTTTTGATGGCGAGAATTCACAATGACGCCCAGTGCATGCACTCTCACATTGCAGCTGGCTTTGAAATGTGGGCCCAAGAGGCCACATACTTTGTGGACTCTGTGATTCAGCTCATTATAATGGAGCTTTCCTGGTCTGCTAAAGACCATGACCACTATCAGTCGGTGACTATCCTATGGGAAGACCATCACAAATGCCATTTCCGGGTGTATGTCAACTATGACATGTACGCAGAGGCATGCAAGGCCATCGGCCTGTCCCTTAGTGTGGGAAACTCCACTCCGGAGCAACCAAATGAATGCGAACACCTTCGCACCCCAGCCATAGCAGATAGCTGGCCAAACACGAGTGAACACGCCGCCACGTCACCAAATATCAAGGCCACCTCATCGCTCACCCATTCATCCCTCTTTCTACCGACTATGCCGGCCACCACCACAATTCAGGACTTGAATGCGAGTGCAAATGGCCGCGGATACGAGGTGGGAAGCCGAAAGACGAGGAAGGAAAGGCCAGATGACGGACACAGTGAGTTGTTGTCCACCCAGCTCAGCCGTCAGGCTAAAACTGCCCAACCCACGTCCCCGGATGTGTCAGTTGGCAACAAACCTACACAGGCTATGCCTGCGTGGCGTATAGCCGCTATACAGCCCAACGGCTCACCTACAAACACAGATGACGCATCCCTGGCCCAGCCAGTATCTATGCCGCCAGAAGACGGTTTTACAGCCGAATGCATGCCAGCGACAGTGTCACCCGGCTCTGGAATGACACGGGATATGCATCTGGAGCATAGAAATCGCTCGCAACCTAGCAGCTCGGCCCCAGCCCTGCCAGCCAGCCCAATTCTACCACCAGCTCCACTGCCTAGCCCTACGTCCCCAGATGCGTACGTCGCATTGACACTGGGAATGGATGTTGGCATGCCCACCGAGGCTGCTGAAACCGCTCACATGGATGGCTCGATGGCTGCCAAGACATCCCCACACACCCCGGGTTCCCTGCGCACCTCTTCATCTGCCATGTCACAGCACCATGGCACCACACTCTCGCCCCCAGACTCGAATGCAAATGCGAACGGTCATGGCAGCGAATGCGAGGATTATGGGAGGAAGGGAGATACACCAGGGCCATGCCCCAGTGCAGCCCCGCTACCACAGTCCTGGACTGTTTCTGGCCTCAAAGGCCTAAACGGTACAAATAGTACCATACCTATTGTATTTAATACAATTAATTTAAATAAAAAATTAAATGCCATTGACACGGCATGCTCTGAGAAGAGTGAGAAGCGGAGGTCTCTTCGTTCGCTCATATTATCCACCAAATCAACTTTGGTGATGCCTAAAAGGGAGGAAGGGTCATGCCCCAGTCCTGATATAAAAAATCGAAAGCCTCCAAAAACTCATCGAGGTTGTCGTGGAGGACGAAATCATGGTCTGCCACTCAGGCTCGAAGAGGCTATCAAACAGCTCCATAGGAGCATGCCTGATGCCATATTTATTGTGGTCCTACCGCAAAGCCAGCCAGCTACGCTGGTTCTTTCATAGTGGTATTACACCACTTATTACTTTCTTTTATTCACTCTTTCGAGACCTTTCCCTCTTTCTTTTACCTAGAGGGGGGAAGAGTGTAAGGAATCGGTTTTACCCTATTCCTTCATTTATTCCCTATTTTACCTTAATTACCGGTTTCAGCATATATACTCTTTATTTACACTTATTTACAGGAACTATACTTTAACTCGTACCATACACCAGTAGCACAACCTATCTAAACAGACAGGTACTGTGCATCTGGTGAACTGAGTTTAAGGTAGTTTATACTCGACCACCAAAAACCTTGTCGAGAGGATGGCACAGAAGGATGAGAAGCACAAAGTGGCAAAGATAGCACATCGAAATGAGAAAGATGTTGCCGAAGAACACAGGGTGCTGCAGCAAAACTGGTATTTAGAGGTGAGTATTACTACAGCTCCAATCACAACTAGAATTCACAGAAAAGCTATACAGAATGATGATATTCCTGTTGCAGGACCATCAAATATTGCTGAGACAAATACCAATCTGCCATTACAGCCAACCTCTTCAGGCTGTGTTCACAAATTCCCTTGACATTTCAAGGATTTTCTTCCATCACTCTCAACTGTTGTCCCTCACATGCCCAAGCCTATAGTCCAGCAGCCTGCTCCACCACTATTACTGTTACCTGACCACCCAGTAACTCCCACTCCAAGTCCGGAACCTGTTGCAGACTCAGAGCACTTCGAAACTGAGGCCAACCAGTTTGGGCTATACTGCTCATACACAGCTGCACCATCCTACATCCCAGATGAAGAAATATCTCTGGACAACACTTGCAATGATCCAGGGCTTCAAGTTGCTGTCATTCCTTCAGCACTCACAAACCAAGGCAATGTCTTCACGCTGTTTATGAATGTGACAGTCTTTCGTCTCATGGACTGGTTTTACAGTGGCTCAAACATAAAGTCCATTCAGGAACTTGACCAACTTATCAGGCAAGTTATCTTGGCAGACGACTTCAACAAGAAAGATCTGCAGGGTGTCAATGTGACATGTGAGCTTGGTCATCTAGACCATTACCACAATGAGTCAGAACCTGGATACAACAAAACAGATAGCTGGAAAAAGGTAACTGTGAAGATTTGCCTCCCAGCAGAGAAGGTCAAATCCAACTCAGAAGATGAAGTCCCTGAGTTCGAAGTCCCCAACATTTTCTATTGGCCCATCATAGACATCATCAAGTCAGCATTCCGAGACATAAAAGCAAAAAACTTTCACATTGCACTGTTCAAATTATTCTGGCAGACACCGGGCTTGGATACACCACCAGAACGAGTCATCAACGAGTTATACACGGCTGATGTGTTCATCAACAAAAATGAAAAAATACAGACTCAGCTGTGGGACGATGGCTGCATGCTTGAGACAGTTGTTGCTGCATGCATGCTCTGGTCAGATTCCACACATCTGGTAAACTTTGGCACTGCTTCACTCTGGCTGGTTTACCTTTTTTTTGGAAATGAATCCAAGTACACACAAGGGAAACTGACATCATTCACAGCTCACCATCTTGCCTACATCCCTGGGGTAATGTCATCTAATTATATGTCTTGAGTGCTTGAGCATTCAACTCATCTACTTTGTGAAGTTCCTGGACACCATCCAAGATACTTATCAATCAATATTCGGAAAGAGCATGACTGCCACCACCTTAACTCATCTGAAACAGGAACTGTTCCATGTTATTTGGCAGTTGTTGCTGGACCCCAAGTTCATGCATGCATATGAACACGGGATCATTATCCTTTTCCCGGACGGCATCTATCGGCAAGTTTTCCTGTGTTTTTTCACCTACTCGGCCGATTACCCAGAGAAGTACACCTTATTTTTCCATGCATTATTTCATATCTAACTAAATAGTCACAGTCCTCATTGCATCCATAAAGTCTCTTGCACATTGTCCGTGCCCACATTGCATTATCGAGAAAATCCAGATCCCAGATCTTGGTACAAAGAATGATACTCAACATTGTGAAAATGTCTGAGTAGATGATGAGCACAGGCAGAATAAAGTTGAGATGATGTGGTGATGGATTTTTGAGAAGGGTTATGGAGTCTGGAGCAAAGTAGTTGAACGATTTCTGGGTGTCATATCCATGATACCTGTCCATGTAAGTCTGATCAAAAACTTTCTCATTGACTTCTAACTATCATTATTCTGCTCAGAATGCATTCTCAACTTGTCTATCTGGATTCGGTTTCGATCTCTTCAGTATGCTAGTCATTGACCTTCTTCATGAATTCAAACTTGGAGTATGGAAGGCTGTATTCACTCACCTCATGTGTATTCTCTATGTGCATGGAGAAAATTCAATACAAATATTAAATGAGCAGTAAGCCTCTTTATTGAATCATAGTAATATGCTGTCAGCTTAGTAGATATAACAGTTATTGTCGACTTCCCACATTTGAGCGAGTTACCATATGATGATTTCACTCAAATGTCTTGGCAATGAAAAAACTGGCTGGATGAGATTTTGAAGATTTATTACAGGTATGTTGCTCGCACTACATATACTGTAGTACTCAACTTACTTTTCACTCTCGCAACCTGGCATGGATATGCAAATCTTTGTATTCACACTGAAATGATGTTGGCTGTCTTTGATAACATTACAATGGTGTTGGGCTGGATGCTGTGCTATTTCATGAGGGTTACCTGCCAGAATTTTGACACACAGGAACTTTCATGAGAGGAAGCAGCAAGAGGACAGAGGAAAGCTGTGAGAGCTGCAAAGAAAGGTGTGGATAAAGGAAAGGAAAAGGCAGACAACCCCACAAAGCAGCAACAGCATCGAAAAATTCTGAACTTGCTGACATACAAAGTTCATGCTCTCGGCGACTATGTGAAGGCTATTCAGTGTTTTGGAACTACAGACAATCATTCAACACAAGTCATAAGTGCTACTATTTCTCTTCAGCTTGGATGTTCTTGACCATATTATTTAGGGTAAACTCGAGCACCACCGTGTTAAACGGTTTTATGCATGCACCAACAAGTTTCAGTTCACGGCCCAAATCGCCAAGCACCAACAATGCAAACACATCTTGTGAATAGTGTTCCCAAAGTTCAGTTTGGTCTGGTTTTGGCCTTTTTTTTGAAACCCCAAACCAAACTTTGGAGTTTGGTTCAGCCAAAGTTCAAACCAAACCTTGGAGTTTGGCTCCAAAGCAGTTCGGTTCGAGTTTCAAACCTGAACTCTTACCATATATGGTAATTGGTTTGGTTCCCATGGGGTTTTTGGCTGAACCAAACTCAGAGTTCAGTTTGAGTTTGCCAAAATCCCAAACCAAACCCAAACTTCGGAGTTTGGTTTGGGTTTGAACTGAGTTTGAACAGTTTCAAACTGAACTTTGGGAACACTACTTGTGAAAGATCTGGCACCGGGTTCAACAAACAAATGCTACTACCATGACATTATCTCAAGCAAAACCTGCAGTCATTGCATTTGAGGAACCTGAGCCATTGCCACAAACACCCCCTTCCATCCACCATCACATGTCAGAGTCAACCTGCCACTGGGAGAATATCACAGCATGGTTAACAACCAATAGGGCCGACCTGGCTTTGAAGGTATCACAACAGTGTATATTCTCATATTCAAAACTCACTTGTCTCAATAGGACTTCTTACCTCAACTAAAAGACCATCTACTCAGCTAGCTCCTGGGCCACAACTTTGATGGCGATGAGCAGGTATATACCGACACAGACCAGAACATGGTCTCCTTTTCCAATAACAGGATACAGTCACAGACAATCAAACTCAGCAAATTTCGACAGCCATTTTTTACTGCACCACAAACAATCTAAAAGTGTTGGAAACCATATAACTACACATCTAACAATATAATTAAAAGATTTTAATGAGCCAAATTCTGAAAAAAGTAAAATTTTGATATCAACCCTCTGAAATTTGGCTGCCACCCCTAAAAAAATCGAAAAAATCAGGGAAAATTCACCAATCGACTCTGTTTTACTAGCCGATTATATACCCCAATTGCTGGCTTTATTCAACAACATGATCCTTCAGGAAAAAAAAGACAAGTATCCTCTGTGCCTCGTGGTCGACCAACCAAACGATCAAAATACAATGTCACAGGGTTGCGAAATCAAAAAAAGCAAGACACACCCAGATGCTCAGACCTTCTTGATGATCAAGAAGAGCCCACTGGCAGCACAGAATTGGGAAAACGATGCCACAGCAACCCAAGGCCATCAGATTCTGGGGACAGTGAATCCGAATCTGAATGGGATCCCCACCTTGTGTTCATGGACAGCACAAAGGACTAGTGTTCCCAAAGTTCAGTTTGGTCTGGTTTTGGCCTTTTTTTTGAAACCCCAAACCAAACTTTGCAGTTTGGTTCAGCCAAAATTCAAACCAAACCTTGAAGTTTGGCTCCAAAGCAGTTTGGTTCAGGTTTCAAACCTGAACTCTTACCATATATGGTAATTGGTTTGGTTCCCATGGGGTTTTTGGCTGAACCAAACTCAGAGTTCAGTTTGAGTTTGCCAAAATCCCAAACCAAACCTAAACTTCGGAGTTTGGTTTGGGTTTGAACTGAGTTCCAACAGTTTCAAACTGAACTTTGGGAACACTACAAAGGACAGCCTTGGCGGGTATGAGCCAGCCTCCACAGAGTCAGATCAGGAGGAAGAAGATGAGGATGCTGAATCCAAGTCTGCAGCAGTGTTGGAATGGGATCAAGAACTGGAAAATGACGAGTTCTGTCAGAAAATGATGCAGATGGCAGTTAATTGTGGTGATGACCTGAAAGATGAAAATTGGATGCTGCCAAAGCAGCACGCACAGAAGAAAAGGCAACAAGCCAACAGAAAACATAAGTTATCTTTGTCTGACTTCAAGCTGAGCTGCACTCACACAAATTGTGTTGTACAGCCTGTCCTCGGCACTATATTAAGGGACCTGATATTGCAAGTAAATCTGCATGGACTCGTCGATGTTACCAGCAAGATATTGCAGCTCAAACTCACCTTGAACAATACAAGTTTTTCATTCTGCAACCTGATGTTATTCGATGTTTTGTCAATCGGTCATGGCGTTTTATGGATGCTTACCAAAGGGGACTAACTGGTAAAGCTGCTGCGTGGGCAGTGAAAAAGCAGAGGGGTCATTGCACTGTTTCCCAGCATGCCATGATGGCTATTGAAGCAATACTCAACTAGGTACTACCATACATGGACCTTTTTGTCTCATAAAATTCAATCAAAATTTTGGCCACCCCAAAATGTCGTGGGAAAAGCTTTGGAACATCATTTTTGGACATCTTTCATCATTCTGAATCTGAATCTGAGCTTATTTTTATCCAAAAAAATCAGGATTGGCCAGAATTTAAGTTGTTGAGTTTGATTGTCTGCAACTGTATATCGACACAAAGTCCTGCATATCAACTATACTATGTATGACCTCCGGTGGGCTCAAGACTCACTAAACCCTCAAACACACTCTGATGTAATGGTTCTATCATATGAAGAAGAAGATGAAACCCATCAGCATCCGTATTGGTATGCGCGCATTACTGGCATCTTTCATGCAAGTGTTCGACATGTTGGCCCCCAATCAAAGTCATCGGTTGAACAGAAGATGGACTTCTTGTGGGTAAGATGGTTTGGGCATGATCTGACACATTGTGCAGGTTGGAAAGCCCAATGATTACATCATATCAAATTCATGAGTTAAGAAGATCCAGGTGTGTTTGGATTTTTGGACCCTGCAGATGTCATCCGCAGTGTGCATATTATGCCAGCATTTGCATATGGGCACACAGATCATTTGCTCTCTACTTCAATTGCACAACAACCTTCTGAAGCACACCAAGACTGGGTTTATTATTATGTGGGAAT
Organism: Hygrophorus pudorinus; assembly: GCA_003314045.1. Taxonomy (NCBI): domain Eukaryota; kingdom Fungi; phylum Basidiomycota; class Agaricomycetes; order Agaricales; family Hygrophoraceae; genus Hygrophorus; species Hygrophorus pudorinus. The sequence continues at coordinate 19,699 of QLPF01001070.1, forward strand.
GTAAGTCCACAATTCTCATTGTCACGGTGTTTCACCACAACTATACTAATATAATGTCACTGTAAGGTTTGTCCATCGCAATATGGTCATGTGATTCTCAGGTGGTGGGTAGGGTTGTCCACAGGTATACCATGGGCACAGGTTTAGCATACCGCACCCGCACCTACACACACCCACGGTGGGTAGGGGAACAACCTGACCTGCGCACACCGCGGCAACCCCATGCACAATCGCAGTATGTTGAGAGGGGGGTGTACCGCAGTTTCTGTTGGTACTTTGTATTCATTATTATTTAACATATAGAATACAAAATGTAAAATAATGAAACAAGGATGTTGTGCATGAGCACAACGTCCTCACACCCCTTGCTGCTGTTGGACACATTCGTGAAGGCGCTGTCTTGCATTTGCAAGCAAGACAGCGGGGTGGTGGTGGGTGGTGAGGCCACCATCTCACTTTTACTGTGAGATGGCGGGTGGGGGTGGGTAGTAAACCAAACCAAACCTGCCGTCTCGCATTTGCGAGCGAGACAGCAGGGTGTGATGGGCAGTGAAGCTGCCATCTCACTTTTACTGTGAGACAGCCAGTGGGGGTGGGTAGTCAACAAAACCGAACCCGCCGTCTCGCATTTAGTATGTTTGTACATGTGTACATTGTGGCACGTGTCCGCAGTAAATAATGATAATAAAGATAAAATAGAAAGTTTAAAGAAAGTAAACAAGGAATCATAGATTCCTTACAGAGACGGCGGAGTGTGATGGGCGGTGGGGCCGCCGGCTCACTTTCACTGTGAGACAGCCAGTGGGGGTGGGTAGTCAACAAAACCGAACCCGCCGTCTCGCATTTGCAAGCGAGATAGCAGGGTGTGATGGGCGGTGGGGGTGAGTAGTTGATGAAGCTGCCATCTTGCATTTACGAGCAAGACAGCGGAGTGAGCTGGGTGTCACCTTCCACTCGTTTTTGCAGCGAGGGAAGGTGGTGCTGGGTTTAAGTTAGCATATAAGTACCATAAATAAGATATGAAATACTTACCTTTTCACAGTTGAGGGTGGAAGCACCACCCTCAACCAGCTATTCCATGTCGGTTCTATCTGCATTGTGGTGTGTGGGGTTGGTGCCCATATGTTGGTGGTCGTTTTTTTCATGCAACAAGTCGTGTGTGACCGCATCACATCTATAAAAAAACTCAATTGCAGTGGAACAGATGAAGAAAAACTCACAGGCTCAAGAGAAACTTGGGCAAAAAGCCCTATGGTATAACCGCCAATAACCGCAACCCATCGTTACGGGTGACAGTATGGCCATGGGTATGAAAACTCACAACCGCACCATACCTGCATGACCTGTAACTGTGACACCACAGGTTTTCCCATACCCCTGGACATCCCTAGTGGTGGGATCGGCCATAGAGCCACCCAGGCTGCATCCACCAGTCTTCAGTGTGACTCAGCAGCAACAGTTGTATTACCAGAGGCAAATGACAGGGGTGAAGGAATCTGATGTCAGACTCGACTAGTGTTAACTGAGTATATGTGTGAGATACTACTGTTTACACTTAGGGAAGCAAGAGTAACTACTTGGAACAGTACTACTCGTAGCTTACATAAGTGGCACGTGATTCTAGGTGGGCATATCTGTAGGTATTTCCGTCACACCCCCTTGAACACTTGGAATCATGCTGTGTGCACCCCCTTGAACCCATAACTCCACTGTCCATCTGTAACTGCGTGGCAATAGTGCACATCCGCATCCAATGTGTGGGAGGGCTGGTAAGGTGCCTTGTGTGCTGAGTGCGCTGGACACCCTGAATGTCATCCTTCGTAAATCCTGCTTGTTCGGCCAGGGAACTGTGTGCGCTAAGTGTGCTGGACGCCCTGAATGTCGTCCTTCATAAATCCTGCTTGTTCAGCCAGGGAACCGTATGTGTGTGCTTGTCAATGCCAGTCACTACTCGATCTCGCTAGTCCCCTGCGTGGGGTAGGGATGGTGGCTGGTCGTCGGGCCGCTGTGTGGTGCAAGTTCAGGGTAAATACCCGCTGGCTGTCACTTGCCATTGGTGGGGACCTCTTGGTTACTTTGATCCGGTGGTACCGGTCGTCACTGTCATCACCCTTGTCCTGCCATTGTGCACTCCACTGGCGTAGGCGGTGGTATAACCCACTCAGCAACGTACCTATTGGTGACGTCGTCCATGCGTTGGTGCTGCGAAATATCCGGGGCGGGCGACTTCTGTTCACCCCCTCATGCCGGATATCGAGCAGTTTGCCAGGTGCAAGGTAAGGCACCGGCGTGGTTGTGTACGGTGACACGGTTGCGGGGGGCTTTGTTCTGCACCCCTTGCTCTCCCTATTCTGCCGCAGTCCCTCGTTCATGTCATGCGTTGGTCAATTGGCCGGCAATGGCATTGATGTGGTGCTGAAGGATGGGGATGGGGGATGGGAGTGCTGGGGTTGTCGAGCCGGCTTGGGGTGTGCGGCTGACGTTGAGCTTGGGGGCTCGGGACACGGTGCGTCA
>QLPF01001071.1:0-31232 GCA_003314045.1 Hygrophorus pudorinus
GGGTGAGAGATAAATATCAGTCCACTGTTGTAATGCTGAGGCATGATTAATTGCTCACAACCTGTCCGGTAGGCAAATGAACATGGACTATAGTCTTTGCCAGACCTTCGCCCGGCTCGGTGGGATAAAGACGGTGATCGTGCTGTGTGACATTATGTGTCAGTATTGGATACATCTTGGCAAGAGGGTAAGACAGAGCCCGTATCTCGACATGGACAGGGATCTTGTGATGCACAAAGGGATCAGCCTGTTTCATGTGCACGGACACAAAGCATGCCGATGTTTGCACCAAACTACATACCTGGCACGGGCCGAGTGGATGGGGAGATATTGGAAACACTCTGGGCACTGCTAAATAAAGTGGCAAGTAGCATGAGGGCGATGACGAGAGTGCATCGGCAGGAGACGTTGGATGATCACATGAATGACTCGAACTGGAAGAAATTGATTAGCATCGGTAGGGCATATCACCCTCGGTCCTGAGAGCCATCACTGAGTATCACTGCAGTGCCGGCATTGTGCCTAAAATATCCAAAGGCACAGGATCGTCTCATTACATGTCAGGATGCATTCCTGGCTTTAAATGCGACCACAGATTGACGGCTATTGAAAACCTGGGGAGAACAGAAGAAGAAGGCTCAAGCAGAGCAATTTGACAGGCCAGATACCATGCTTATTTATGATGTTCAGCTTGACAAAGGTAGGACATTTTGCCTACTCCTTCACCATCTTGATGCTGATATATTTATAGCACCGACCAAGGCCGAAATATTGGTGGGGTTGATGGAGAAGGAGTTGAGGAGGGGTCGGTCAACTGGACTTGTGGCTTGGATTGCTGCCGAATTCAAAATTGAAGAATCTCAGTGAGTTACAAGAACATGTGTGTGTGGTCTCATGCTTGATTAGCTGATGCATGCACCAGATTACACTTGATGGCCTTTGTTCGGTCGTGTGGATGACAGCCGATGGTGAGTCAGAAGGTCGAAATGAGCAAACATTGAGATCGGCTGTAAGCCCGGATTAACATGTGGAACAAGCAAGCCGATCAATTCTTGCACTCATTGGACTTGAATGATGGACTGGAACTGGAGGATCTATTGGATGACGACACTGAGGCTGAAGGTCCACCTGACACCGAGCTCAGCAACAATGCTGACAACATCTCGGCTCATGGCACTGATACCGACACTGACCCGGCTGCTGACCTGACCTCTGAGCTGACCGACATTCCTTATCTCATAGCAACCCAAGATAAATCCTCAGCAGAGCACAGCAGGCTCTATTTTCCATCCTCGTTTGCCTTACAATGATTTCCTCAGCCATCCAAAAAAGAGCTTGAACTTCGGCTCGGTCAGGCCAACGATGCCCTGCACAATCTCAGGATTGCCCTGGGAAAAAAATCATTCCTGTTCAGGACCAATGTGAGAGCTGCAAAGTCACAGCAGAAGAAAACAAGGGCATGGTCTGAGGTCAGCAGTGTCGATGGAGAGGTTCGGCAACAAGCCCGAGTCTATGCTTGGACATGCCGAAAGATCATCGGCTTGGGTGCAGACACCAATATTCTGGACCGATACAAGGAATTGACACACAGCAACCTCAAGATAAGCATGGCAATAGCAACACCCAATGCACCTGGCCAACAAGACACTCGTCTCTCCTGGTTCTGGAATATGGATGTGAGAGCAGATGCTGAGACTGAGGACTGGATGGAGGAATGTGAGTGCCAGCCTGCATTCACAAAGGTTTCTTCTTGATGATATCACATAGTCTATTGAGTGCATTGGTTGAGGGCAAAGGCAGCTTATGACCGAGCACAGGAGGAGGTCACACTCCTGGAACGTGAAGTGCAGTGGACTGTCTTGTATTTCCAGTTCCATGAGAAGAAGTGGCTGGACCAGTCCAACTACACTGATCTCCCATCAGTCGGCCATACTGCCTTTGTATTGCAGCAAGCAGGCATTTATTGGCAATTTGCCGAGCAGGCTGGCGCTGCTTTCCAGAAGACTCAGAAAGTAAATGGGACAGGAGGAGTTGAGGACTGGAATCACAATGAATTACAATCCAGAATGTACGCTACAGGAGTTTGATAGAAATACATTCCATACCACTGAGGAACCCAGCTCTTCCCTCTTTATCCAAGTCTCTAGAGGCCGGCCCCTAACAAACCTCCGCAGCACTTCGTAATTGCATTGGTCCTTGGCCAATCCTTCCTCCAGCTGAGTGATTCTCCTCAGGAGCGATTCTGCTGTCAGCTCATTCTTCTCAATCTTTATCTCAGCACCTGTGGCAACCTCGGCTGTTTACTGAGAGTTGACATGGGGGGAATCTTGATTGTCAGCCCTGAGGTCGGTGGAATCTTTATTGTGAGACCTTCAAGTTTGGTCAGGATGGAATGGAACTCAAGCAAAATCTTGCACTCACCTGATGTGGACCCTGGAGTTGATGTGGACCCTGGAGTTGATGTGGGCCGAACAACGGACTGATCCTTCCTCTCAGCCTTGACAGGCTCTGCTTTCAAGGCCCTAGTTTTCAATCGCTCCGACCGATGCACACCTGTTGGTGTTGTCTCTCTGGCGATCGTGGTTAGTGGTCAGCACGGGTTTTGAAACCCGCATGGATCACAGGTATGGGTCACAATTTTCGGACCCGTACCCAACCCATACCCATGGCCCGGGTATTGTATGAATTTTTTCATATTTTTTCGATTTTATTTGAGCCTTAACGAAAAGTTTTTCGAATTTTTTCATTGTTGGCCAAACAAAGACCAACACCACCAACAGCACCACCACTCGGACTCGACTCTGTCACACAGAGTCGAGGAGAAAGGTAAGTCAATATGAGTGAGTCAAAACTAACTGTTATGTTTTAGAAAGTGCTGGATGCGCCAGCACCACCACCACCTCCACCAAAACAATGACACCGGCGTGTCACCACCTCCACAACAACACTTCACCACCTCTACCCCCTGCACGACGATGCAAACACATCACTGCCAACACCAACAGAGGGGAGGTGGGGAGAGACACTGGGTGAGTGGGGACACATACCCACGACACCAACACATCACCACCACCTCCCTCTGCACGACTCGGATGACACAAACACATCACTGTGAACATCAAAAGAGGGGAGACAGGGAGGAGGTGGGGAGGCGACAGGGAGGAGCCAGGGTGACACTGGGTCCGTGGGGATGCATACCCACAGCACCACCACAGCACCACCACAAATGCAAGGGATGGGGTGAGAGGCAGAGAGGGAGAGGGTGCAAGGAGCAAGGGCAAAGAGAATTGTTTGTCCAACAGCCTGTATCATTCAGCTCCCTTCACCAAGTGCAACATTTGTCAAGCGCCAGCAACAGGCACTGAGTAGAAAGTCAGCCCTGAGCTCAAGGTTGATTTCTGCAACATAGAGAACTCACACACTCATAAGCATATTAGTGACACTTGGTATTTTGAGTGTAATATGAGTGAAGATACAACACACTCATGACAGCATACAATTACATTACCTAGGGCACAACACCGAGTTCCTCCGAATGAGAGCTGTGTAGTTTGGGCCAATGAACTGTTAGTCGAATTTGGCTGGGTAGGTTAAACCACTCACTGGCATCGTGACATTATAACTTGAGGCCTACTGCTAGTAGCATACATCCCAGTGCAAAGTCAAAATTATTTGAACTGATTTTTTCCTACTAGTGTATCTACAAATTACATGGTAACAGTACTTAATAGTACTTGATACTAAAGTTCTATGGGACGACCATGATGGTTAAGAGGAAAGGCAAAAAAAAAAACTTCACCAAACAATGCCAGATATGGGTACTCATGCTTCAGGACTTGCCGACATGCAGCCACCGTGGCCTGGGGCCCCCTTTCCCTTATGCTTGAACCCCACACACAGTGAGTGGAGGTATATTAGTAGGGAGTGTGTAAGTGGATAATGAATGACATTGGAGCTTTATCATACATACGAAGAATATCCTAATTTTTTTTACAAAAAAAAAAGCCACCAACAATCACCCTATAAGATGTAGACACAAGCTGCCATACTATGTACAGATGAATAACTGTTCTTGTCTGCCTCCTCAATTGACCATGCATTTGTGGTAGCCAAATGCCCCTTGTGTCATATACAGAGCACAATTTTGACATTGGACAAACAAGTGTCGAAATTGCGCTTGAGAGATGCTGGGATCAGGGAACATGTCCAGTTGTAGAAGGAGTGAAAATTCAGCGGTAGCCGTGGCTTTATGTGAAAGTAGTTCCACCGTCTGAACAGACTTGGGATCAACGCCTACATGATAAATGAATATTTTGTCATAAACATAGACGGGGATATACATACTATCTGCTCGAGCAACTTTAGGTACAGCTACTTCTGAGCCACCTGCTGTTGGCACTGTGACTGGAGATTCTGCTGAATTTCTCGTCAGCCTAATATTACTTTCATAAATAAGTCTATAAAATGTCACCCAGACTGTAACAAAAAATGATGCTGGGTTGTCATCGAAGGTTTCGGCATGTGGGACGAATACAAATCATCGGTGACTCGGGCGTTGTAGGACGTGTCCTGTCAGATGTCTAGGTCAAAGCCTGCTGCGGGGTGCGAGGGGCGTCATAAACAAATGAGGACTTTGAAACAACAGCTCGGGCCATGGTGGTGCTGATTATCATTGAATGAGACTTTTATACACAACATCCACGGTGAATCTAAATCTTGAAATGCAAACAAACTTGAAAGTACATATTACAGAGCCATGACGCTGGTTTATCCAGCTCTGATGAGATGTGCCCACTGACCCAGGTCAGAGGACCCTGCCTATTTGGACCTGGGATAACAGATTAGTTTATGTGAATGATGGTTACTTGCCTTTTTGGACATATCACTAATTTGAGGGAACCACAAACCAGCCACAGTGTTTGCAGACAAGTGCTGGGGTGGATTTTCAGTGTGAAGCTCGTACACCAAGTAGATAAAGTACTTACATCAACTTGAAATCAATGCTAGTATGAAAATTTTGTTCCATTCAAGTTGAAGTGGGGTGCAGGCTCCATCCAGCAGCAAAGATCTCATGTAATGACCCGAGTTCCCAACTTCCAATGGGAGAAGTGCAACTGGCATACTGTTGCCGAGCAGGCTCAAGTCTTGCTCAAAAAAACATTGCAACAGCTTTTGTGGGTACCATTTCCAAGTGAATCTTGATTTGCTGTCCCACTGATCGATCACAATTACTTTGACTGTTCGAGTCAGAGTTGCTATTTATTTTTCTGTCCTGCCTTGTTGTATTTTTGACTAGCCATGTAGACGTGACCTAAAAGGTACCAACTCTGTGCATCTGATGGATCTGAAGAGATGTGTGAGTGAGACGGAAAACATAGAGTACAAAAACTGACCAGCTTCAAGACTTTTTGTCAAATACTGAATAGTGAGATCTTGGTTCTGGAACGATGAGCCATCCTGATGCGCAAGGGTCCGGTTACAGGACTTAACTAGTTGTTAGTTTGGCTTTTCAAACTAAATATGAATTATTGACACCTCATCCGAATGCCATATTCTGCGAGGAGGTGATGACATTCTTCTTTGTGATGGTACTTGTTCAGGGCTGTCGCAACCTGCTCATCATTGGGGGAAGCTAATATGACAGATGAGTACTACAGCACCAGTACCACAGCATAGTCTGACTCACGACAATGCTTATGTTGATTCTGCCCTTCTGCATTCCTGTTAGCGGGATTCTCACTCATTAGACAATCAGTAACTTCAACCTCGCCATCAGCACTCCCACAAATTGGACCTTTGCCTGCTTGGCAACAGCACCCAATGTCTCCACTGTCAATAACAGGACTGACTCATTCCCAGACCGTGGATCTGAACAGATTCAGGTCAAGACCGACAATCTGGAATGATCAAGATTATCAGGCCAAATCTGGCGGCGCTTGGTGCAAAGGTCTTGCATTCTGGTGTGCAATGTCCGTGGAGTGCTGTGTCAAACATTAGCCAATGGAACACTTCAGCATATTCCGAGTCACTCGCAGGAACATCATTGCGAGTCACTCGGATATCAAGCACAAACTGTCAACGAGCTGTGGACCTTGGGAATGGGAATGATCATCCAGGAACTGATTCGGATATATCAGGTTCGGGACCATGACAACATGGACGACTCAGTGCAGTTGATGGTTCTTCATGACTGGGTCATGGTGCAGGACGTCAAGGCTAAGGTGATATTCACTAGAACAATAGAACTCCTAAGAACAGAATATCGCAATGAGCAAAATGGAGTGGATGATAGTCCCAAGGCCCAACTCCATCCTCAGATACGCACCGGTCGGTACAGCACACTGATAATGACCGAGCCGATGGTAGCCAAGCTGACAATTCAGCAACACGGTTAGGCCTCTCGGGGTCCAGATTCTCGTCGGGTGAATGAAAGGATCAACACAAGATCTATGATGAGTCGGGTGAGGGAGGATAGTGTAGGCAAGTCTCAGCTTGGAGTGAAGCGCAAGTTGGCAATGGAAACTCATCTTCCTGTCATTGCTGAAGCGACCGATGTACTCACACCAGCACCAAAGAGGAGGAAGTGTAGTTAGAGTCTGCATTGCATGCATCCCTTGGAAGATGTAATTAATAATAATAATGTCCCTCTGCCCATGCTTGGGCCATCTGGGTAATCCCAATCTCAGACATTTCCGACTTCAGAAAACTTCTGTGGGGAAAGATGTCTTGGACCTTAATATTTGCTCAATGCCAGTCCTGATTCCTTCAAGCAAGGAATAATATTTTATACAGATATACAAATAAAAGAGACAAAGTCAATCGCAAATAAAAAAAATCACAAATAAAAATATTTTTTTGGGCCGACCGACAGATGCCAAACCTCACGCCCACCCTACTCTTTGATCTCCCCTGCTTCCAATGCTAATTTGTCACTTGTTGATGCATCGGCCTGAATGCCAGTCAGAGTGAAAACAAGCACCGCTGGTGACAACATGGTGGCGACGTCGGCCTCTGCCACTGTGGTCCCCTCAGCATCGATGATGGTGTCGGTCTTTGCCTCTTCCTCGGTTTCCATCCCCTCCTTCGACTCCTCGACTCCTTCGCCCATCTCAACCTTTGGCATGACTTCACCGACATTCATCTCCTCCTGCTTGTTGGTGACTTTGGTCACTCCGCTGATTGCCTCGTCAGTCAGCATCTTCATCAGCTTTCATCCCCTCCTTTGACTCCTTGACTCCTTTGCCCATCTCAACGTTCGGTGTGACTTTATCAACATTCTTCTCCTGCTTGTCGGTGACTTCGGTCACTCCGGTGATTGGCTCCTCGGTGGATGCCGTGGGTTGCTCGGCCTCAGTAGCAGACAGTCCTGTGTCGATCTGGATGAATGGCCTTGAGGGGGTGGGGGATGGGGAAAAGTGAGGGGGAAAAAACCCCCACATTGGTGCATCGCGCTCCGGTGTGTACTTTGATGGTGTTGCTGCTGAAGGGGGGAGTGTGCGCCCCTGGGCTGGGTGTAAATTGTCAGCTGACATTTTGTTGGCAGTGTCGAAGGCTTGTAGAGGCATTGGCTCCTGCATTGAGGCCTCTGCCACAACTTCATCATCTCTCTCAACCTCGGACCCCACTCCAACCTCCCTCGTTTTCTTGCACACCCCCATATCTCCCTCTAGCGGCAGCGGGGTGAAGCCAAACGACTCCATGATGACGGAGGGTTCTTCAACTGTCTGTTCGCCCTCACCATCCCAAGGTTTTGTCACGACAAATTGACACAGCGCCTCATATGTGTGTTGTGTTGCCGATAGCTGTGCCTCCAGATACCTAATTCTGGCCACCAGTGACCTCCTCCCAGAGTACTGCGACATCAGTGGGATGCAGGTACTGGGCGAAATCACTGACCGGCTACATCATGATGTGGAATTCTATTACATTCATGTCAGTTACCTTGAAGATAAGTAGCTAGCTTGGCACTCACCGGATGCATCCTCTCGTGTCTCCTGCGTCTTGGCCTTGGCCTTCCGCTTTGAAGGTCCTGGCGTGGCTGACCGAGGTGCCTGAGCCGACTTCTTCCTCGGTGCTGAAGGTGTCTGAGCCTTCTTCACTCGCCTCTCAGCCTTGTCGTCAATCACCCTCTTTGCTTTCTCTCCACCTTTCTTCCCTGCTCCTCTCTTCACCACTGTCGGCTGTTTTGTCATCCTTGACACTTGGCCAACGTCCTCCTCCTCCTCATCGGTGGCTTTCCTCTTCACTCCTCTTGAAGCTGGCTCTGGCCACTCAATAGCCCTCTGCTTCCCCCTCAACTTGGCAGATGACACCAGAGCTGTTCGCATCGGTGTGAATCCCGCCCTGTATGATGTCGGTGGCTGTCGTCGCCTGACCTCGGCCTCGACAACCCTTTCTTTCTCTTTCTTCTCTTTCTTCTCTTCCTTCCCAGCCTTCTCCTTCTCTTGCCTAACCTCCACCACATCCTTTGATGTCCCAGCCATTTCCCCATTCACCTCTGTGTCTGGCTCAACCTTGATGACGATCGATGTGTCACAGCTTTCCTGGGCGTGTGAGACTGACTGACTTGTCGATGAGCCGCCTTCCCACCATCTTGGACTGCTGGGGTTGAATGTTGGTGTTTCTGATCGAGCCCGATAGTGTGGGTCTTCCAAAAGACGTCTATTGTGATGGGAGATAGAGTTGATGTCAACATGGATGTTGTGTTTGATTGCATGGATGCACACCAACCGGACACTGAGAAGAATTTTGGGTACATGTACAGGACGCTGGTACCGAGTGGACGTTTCCTTCATAACGGCCATCACCACTCTCTAAAGTTGAGGTCAGTTACAGTTCTGGGAAAGACCGATTTTGTTACATACCAGCTCCCTCAACAGGTGGTCTGAGATATGCATCTTCACCTTGTCTGTAGCGCTCTGACCAGCCTTGACTGCCTCCCTCCATCGGTTTGCATACAGGTGTAGCAGTTTCTGGTTTTTTTGCCACTGTGGCATCTGTGAGATCGCGACATCCAGTGGTGTGAGTGTGGGCCATGTTGATTTTGTTGAGTTCTGAGGTCTGAGTGGGTAGTTTTTGACATTAATGTGAGGGTGCTGAGAAAGGGACAAACAAGCAGCAAGAAAATAACTGTCTCCTCATCATACCCAGATGCTGAGGATGATGATGAGTTTTCTTTCGGCCCCCCTGTCTCCTCGCCATACCCCGATGCCGAGGATGATGATGATGAATTGTCTTTTGGCCCACCGGTCTCCTTGCTGTACCCTGACGACAAAGTGGAGGAAGACAAGTTCTCCTGCGGGCCAGCTCTACCACGTGCGGACAATGCCACAGATCCCGACTATGAGGAAGAGGAGTTCTCATTCGGCCCTCCTGTCCACATAGAGACGGACACACTGACAGTGGGGAGTATTGAGGCCATGGCTTCACAGCTTTGGGACGCCCTTCCGCCACTCATTCGGGATGTCCAGGCTGAGGAATTGGCCAATATGATGCTGAGCCAGCTGTCAAATGGCCATCGCATTCAAGCATCCCTGCTACTGCAGGACATGCATTGCTCGGTGGCCATTCTTCGCCTGCAAGACTGCGCCATGCAGAAGGTTGAGAATTTGCTCCGAAGATGCAAAACTGTGGAGAACAGGAAGCAGACAGACTAAGTGTGAAGGACAGAGGGTGATGTATAGTTACAATAGCGTTGTAGTATTATAATTGTAAAATCAAGCTACTAAACATTACATTTGTGTAAACCAAGGGGGAATAGGTGGCACATGAGACACCAAAACAAGTAGACTGCAACCGAAGCCAACAACCATGTTGCAGAAGTTTATAATAGTTGTTCTAGATGCCAAGACATGGTGCTAGTGCTCCCAAAGTTCAGTTCGGAACTGATACGAACTCGGTTCGAACCAGAACCGAACCACCGGTTTCAGTTTTGGTTCCGGATTTGGCGAACCGAAACGGCAAGTCCGGTTTGCAGTTAAGGTGGCCACAAATTTTTTGAACAGTCCTAAATGCGGTTCAAACTGCGAACCCATAGGTATTTCTTCCAGATTTTATTGCATTTTATTTCATTTTATTTCATGTATTTCCGTTCACTTTTCCCCAACAGTGTGTCATGTGACATGACAAATGAACTTCGTGTTCGTGTTTTCTTCGTCTAGCTCACACCACCACCACTTCCCAGTCCACCCCAAGTAAGTCAAATAAATATATTTTCTTCAATTATAGCTTATTTTTCATACGAAGAGCATGAACGCACCCCACCACCACCTCCTTCCACCCACCATCACCTCTTCCAGGCCCACCAACACCCCAAGTAAGCACAAAAAATATATTCTTCTTTAGTTAAATCTCATTTTTTGTACAACAAGTGTGAACGCACCGCACCCCACCACCACCACCTTCACCACCACCACCACCTGCACCTCCCTCACGCAAACACGAGACGGAGGCAACGTGGCACCCCACCAGCACCATACCACCAGCACCACCACCCCGCCGCATCACCACCACCACCTCCTACTCTCAACAATGATGCTGTGTTGCCACCACCACCTCCTCTCGACGACGATGCCACATCACCACCACCACCAATGATGCAAATGCATCCCCACCTGTTCCCGGCCCATGCCCACCCCAGGTAAGCCAAAAAAAGGCTTTTTCTTTAATTATAGCTAATCTTTTGTACGACGAGTGCAAACACTCGCCACCACCACCTCCTCTTGCCCAATACCTATCTTAATTATACCTTTTTTTCTGGACCACCAGCACATAGTATTCTGTTATTATCATGCATTGATTAGATATAGCCTTGGTACATTATGTATATTAAAACCTCTAAGTAGTCATAAAAATATGATTTTATGGTATAATATTTATTATGAGGTGACAGTAGTAAAGAAAAATTATATGTATTCAAAACTTATAGCTAGCCCAACGAGCATGTGCAGCATGTCAATTGATGTGCGCGCTCAATTTGATGAGGCAAAATGAATTTTCAATAATTAATATTTAAGTAATTTCCTAATTAGGACATAAAAGCAGTTTCAAGCAGTTTCAAACCCAGTTTCAGCCCATATTGAGAAACCGAAACAGTTTCAATTGGTTTCGGTTCCAGTTTGGGAAATTCCGGAACCAAACCCCGGGTTCAGGTTCAGGTTCGGCCAAAAAGTGCTCAAACCGGACCAAACTGAACTTTGGGAGCACTACATGGGGCATGTTCAATGGGAAAATGACATATCGGCTGATGGCACTGGAATATGAGCCGACCAATCTCAAATGAAAGAATTCAATGATGAGAATGTGGGCCGATCTATCTCCAATTGAATAATGCAATATTGGCCGACCCATCTATAATGAAGCAAGTCAATGTGGGCCGATCCAGCTCCAATGAGAAAGTCAGATATTGGCCCACCCATCTCTAATGAGACACTCAAATATCAGCCAATCCATCTTCAATGGGAAGACGCAATGTCGGCTGACCCATCTCTAATGAGAAAGTCACATATTGGTCCATCCATCTCCAATGGGATAATGCAATATCGGCCAATCCATCTCTATTGGAATAATGCAATGTCAGCCTACCCATCTCTAATGAGAAAGTCACATATTGGCCAATCCATCTCCAATGGGATAATGCAATGTCGGCCAACCCATCTCTAACGAGAAAGTGACAGATCAGCTGATCCATCTCCAATGAGAAAACTCAATGTCAGCCGACCCATATAAACTTGTGTAGGGCAGTTAAAGCCCTAGCACAAGTGGGAATGAGATAGTTAAAGACTGTGTACTCACTGTGCACTATTCACAGATCCAAATCAATATATTTGGGTAATGTATGTATGTGCTGTTTATGAGGGTTGTAGTAGTTAAGTATATCATTATCGTGTGACGCAGACGGCATACTATACAGTTGTCTGTACATGTGTATATTGTGGCACACGTGTCCGTGGTAAATAATGATAATAAAATAATAAAAGGATAAGGAGATTAATGAAAGTAACAAGGAATCATAGATTCCTTACACTCTTCCCCCCTTTAAGAGGAAGTAATATGCTAAATTAGCATGGGCCCATGAGGGTGTTAGGATCGATGACATGTTCCGGAGGCTTGGGCGTAGGCTCGATGCGCCTGTTACGAGGCTCTGGTAGAAGCTCGTCTGCCGAGTCTTGGTCGCCTTCTTCGGCGTATATCGCATATGCGTTGTCGAGGATCTCCTTGATGGGTTTGTTGTCTTGGAAGACAGGGAGGGCATTAAGCTCCTCGATAGATGCGACAGCGAAAATATATTTTGCTGTCATAGGCTTGACGCTGCGTTTAGGCCGTTTGCCATATTTTTTAATTGGCTCAGCGCGCCGTTTCTCGACGCGAGCCGGGGTTGGTGCTAACAGAGAGGCTAGCGATGCCGTAGGGCCGGTAGCAGATGCCGATGAGGCAGGGATGGTAGTGGTAGAATCCACAGGTGATGTGGGTCTGCCAGTTTTGGCACATGCAAGGATGGCACGTTCTGCATAGCCACGGAACATGGCCTCATAGACAGTAGTGTCTAACCCACATTGGTAATAGTGGGTGGCAATGACAGCTTTGTCAAAAAGTTTATCGTCGGGGAAGTGACGAGCTTCCCAGAATTGGGGAACGGTGTTTGGGGCGACCAAGCCCAAATATTGACTGTTGCCAAGTACTTAAAGAGCTTTAAGCTCGAATGCTCTGCGAGCAGATCCAGTGGGCACGCCATCCCGAAGGAATTGCCACACCACTAGGTCATCCGATCAATATCGGTTTTTGTCATCATGATAAATTGCCTTAGGCACGTTGTTATGGTTGATGACCAGCTTATCAACTGGATATTGGGTTTGTTGGCCTGCAGGTGGTAGCACCTTGGCTTGCAATGCCAGGGTTATTAGTGCTCATTGAGTGAGCGACCGTTGGTCAAATGGAATTTTATACGCCTCTTCGGCAAATACCCTGAAAGAGGGGTGAGCAGGGCCGATGGCTGGAGGTTGGGCTGAAGAGCTTTTCTTTGTGGGAAAGAACTCTGGGCCCTTAATATTTCTCCACAAGGAGTCAGGGTATAATGACGGGTGACCGCCGGCTCCTAAGGCTACAGGTAGGCCATTTTGGAATAGCCTCATAGGCATGGGTGGTCCAATGACCGATGATGGCTTTACCTTCACTTTGAAGGAGCTAATTTTGCTGGACGGCCGGCTTAGGAGAGACTACGAATCGAGCAAGATTCGCAGTCTGAGCATAGGATGGCCCATCTGTAGGCTGCATGACAACCGGTAGTGGTCTGGGTTGGGATTGCTCCATAGAGCGGGTAATGGCCACATCATACTCTAAAGAGTACAGTTGGTCGATGGTCATACCCTTGTGGGGTTCATCATCAATGTGAGGATAAGTCGCAGGTGGCATGGGCACAGTAGGGCTGGACTGGGTGTAGTCCCTTGATTTACCCTTGGTTGGGGTAGGAGGTTGGACCTCAATGCGAGCTTGCAACGAGGGCTGAGTTTCACTTTGAGCCTGTGAGGGCACGGTGTTGGCCTGAGCCAATAGCTGTTTTTCCAAACTGGCTATTTGTCTTTGAGCCTTCACTCTTCATCGTAAAAGTCATCGATTTGGTTGCGCAATGGCACATTATCTTTGTGCGCGTCGGCGCGGCCACAATCGTAGCCTTGTTCCCACACCGATTGGTGAAGTTGTTTGTGCCAATAGGCACATTGCTTTTCATACAGGGCTTCGGTAGCCCCATTATCGTGTTGTGCCACCAGGTGGGTGACATAATCGATGCACAGATTGCATCGTTTGGGGTGCACTAGTGCGTGCAGCATAGGGTCCATCTCCATTGGAGGTAGGATACAAGCGGTTAAGCTTGCGATCGTGGGGGTTTCCTCGCGTCTATGACACAAAAAGTGTGAATGATGTCCCGAGGGACCGGAGACTTTGGCTGTTAAGCCTTTTTCTTTACCGCATGAGCGGGATCGGGACTGTGAACTCGACCCACAACTGGGGGCTTCGGTAGGACATGTGGATACTAGGTGAGGAAGATTACAGCGGAGCTATAATCGACCTTTTATACCCGTGGCCATCGGAGCTTGAATGCCACACTATGGTGTTTGGTGGGTATTTGCCACATTGCCGTATCTGGTAGGCAATTGCCACACTGCTGTATTTGGTATTCACTCAGTTGCGACTTGTCACGCTTTCAGTGTGTTTGTCCCAGGATAACTCCCATGGTGTAGATACTCCGTGGAGTTCAAGATAGCGGTCAAGAGCCGATAGCTCAGCCACTGCGGCTAAGGGTTCCCAGGTGTAATCACCATAGGCCCATTTGATCTTAAATGATAATTTGGGGGACCATTTATGGCCAATTATCTTGTCTACGACCCATTTGTGGTCCGGGTCTGCGCCAAAGTCGTAAAACGTGTCGGCCTCCCTCTTAGGGAATAGATCATCATGATTAGGTTGATGGGGCCTTAACAGGCTCACATGGAATGTCAGGTGGACGTGTCGTATACGGAGTTCTTCCGGTAATTCTATTGTATAGGTAGATTTTGTAGGGTTGCTGTTAAGCACCTTATATGGCCCGATGAATTTGGGCAATAACTTTCTGACTCTGCCTTTCGGCAAGTTTAAGTTCTTAGTTGAAAGGTAGGCTTTACCGCCTATAGGGATGATAGGATCGTCTCTCCTATGTGCGTTAGCATGATATGTTTGAGGTATGCGGCTAGCTATTATAGCATTGTGAGCCGCCTCAAGGTTCTGTATTGCTTGTTCAGCAAATTGCTTAACGCCTTTGTAGGGCGTATCCAGTATAGGATTATTTAACATAGTTGGCATCCAGCCGCTATTCAACTCGAAAGGTGCAAAGCTCGATGAGCTATTTACTGTAGAGTTAAACGCAAACTCTATGGATGGCAACTTGTGATTCCAATGAGTTTGATTATTGTTTACGAAGGTGCGGAGTGCCTGATTAATTGAACATATTGAACGTTCTGTAGCACCATCCGTTTGAGGATGGAATGCTGTTGACATTAATAGTTTTCCACCGGTAATGCGGTGTAATTCTTTCCAAAATTTGGAAGTAAACTTAGAGTCTCTGTCAGAGACTATCGATTCCGGTAATCTGTGTAAACGGACTATTTCTCTATAGTAGAGCTCAGCTACTTCCGTAGCTTTTACCGTGATAACGGTAGGTATCAAATGTAGCATGGAAGTTAATCGGCATATGACAACCATTATGTAGGCGTATCTGTTACTTTCGGGGAGCGGTCCCATAAAGTCAATGCCTACTGAGGCCCATGGCCGATTAGGAATCGGTAGACTATGTAACAGTCCCGCTGGGCGCTGATTACTTGTCTTTATCATTTGGCATTTGCCACATGATTCACAGAACGTGATCGTATCACCTGTAATTTTGGGCCACCAGTACCAATTTCTAAGGTACTTTAGGGTCTTATCGTGGCCAATGTGGCCTAATACGCTATGAGTGTTATTGATTATTACTTCGGGAATCCTCCTCCCTCTCCATAATGCGTCTGGGACGCACAGTACCGTTTTATTTTCACGACTTGTCGTGTATAATTTTTGTCCGTCAAGCCAATAGCTTGCGTATTGTGCGGGAGCCACTATTATCTTGTTGAGGAGGCTATCCTCTTTGTAATATTGGCCTAATTGAGCCATTAAATTGCTTGATGATTCCAAGTGAATTGGCACCGTTTCAACAGGTTGAATAGAAGGTTTAGCTATCACCTTTCCTCGTGCTGCCACGATTATTGGCTCGGGGAAACCTGATTTTAGTTCATTTTTACAGTTTTCCATCATGAAGTCCCTGCTAGGGTCTATTTGTGCGTCTACATTGACGTAATCACTCAGTGAGTGTAATTCTGATGATTCATCGGTGATATAATACCGGGATAAGGAGTCCGCTACCTTGTTCAGGGTTCCTTTGGTGTAAACCAAATCATATTCGAAGCAGGATAAGAGTTCCCACCACTGTGTCTGTCTATCGGACATGTGTACCTTCAATTTGAAGAAGGTCAATGCCTTATGGTCGGTTACCATGATAAATCATCGTCCAATGAGCTTATCTTCCCATTTGACTAAAGCCTCTAATATGGCTATTAATTCGTGTTCCCACATATGATAATTGCACTGAGCTAGTGTGAATTTCTTGGATAGGAATCCAGCTGGACGCGCTTTGCGCCACTCCAGTCCTTGACTGTAAAGTGCTCCAATGCCCCTTGCGGAGGCATCACATACAACCCAGATAGGGTCAGGTTTTTGTGTATCCACTGGTTTTAATATCAGTGTATTACAAGTAATGATTTTTATCATTTCAAAACACTTTTCGTGTAGTGGAGCCCATACAAAGGGTTGATGATTATGGGTCATACCTGATAAAGGGCTAGTATATGCAGATATATGTGGCATGAACTGGGCTAGATATTTTACTAGTCCTAGAAAACACTGTACATTGTTATAGTCTCTAGGTCTTCACCATTTGCGAATGCACTTGAGCTTGTCCTCATCAGGTAGTATACCATCATCGGTAATTATGTGACCTAAACAGTCCATTCACGTGGAATATAAGTCCACTTTTTTAGCACTTAGAAATAAGTGACTTTCGCACAGCTTGTCAAATACAAGCTGCAGATGTCGTTCATGATTCTCTAGACCATTAGAGAATATGAATATATCATCCAGATATACATGGACAAATCATCCTATATATTCTCGGAATATAAATGTCATTAAACGTTGAAATGTAGAAGGCGCATTACCATCACCTTGTTGAACTACGTAGCTCACAAATGTACCAAATATGGTAGTGAATGCCGTTTTGGGCACATCTGATTCTCTGATGCGTACTTGCTCGTATGCATCAGACATGTCCAATTTGGTACGGTACATACCATGAGCCACATCATGACGGATACCGTCTTGATCTGGGAAAGGAGTGACATCCTTTATGGTATTTTCATTGGACTTGCGCGCATCTACCACGGTTCTTAACCGTCCATCTTTCTTGTAGACGCATAATAGCGGAGCTGCACTATCTGTCGTGGTTCGCTTCCACCATCCAGCCTTCTCATATCGGGCTACCTTTTCCACTAGCTCGGGGCGGAGTACATCCGGACATCTCAGCATGTGATATGAAGGCTTATAGCTTTCGTCGATGAAATTTATTTCATGCGAAATTTCCCATATGGGAGGTCTCTCCAAAGGTACTGGGACCGTTAGGTCTCTTATGCTTTCTGTCTATTTCTGGATCAGCATTGCATGAGCGTTCATGTCTATAAACGGCTGTCTGCCGGCATGCTTATGGTGAACTTGTGTGTCCACTTGTTCACTCGGCTTTTTGCCATGATCTGCTGTTGGCTTTTCATTGTGACCTTCAAGTCACTTCAGCTTTGGATCCTTGCTGGGTCCTGCTACCGCATTGCGGTGTAGCTTAGCCGGCATAGCTGTAGGCTGGTTAGTCCTTTTTATTGGCATTTCCAGGCCAGCCTGCAGTCTTACCATGACCGTTTCTTTCTCTTTGCCTTTGCCGGCAATATTATTTATTATGGCTTTTTGGGCTATGACCGTGTTGATGGCCCTTTTTATCGTAGAAGCCGTATTAGCTTCGACTTTTATGTCCACCATTGGTGGTTTATATAGCTGTATTAGCTTCTTCCCCCCTTTTGGGGAACCAAAGTTGCCTGTATGCTCGACATGGTGTTCGCCATTTATTATAAACGCTGTGCATTTTTCCTCTCTGAAGTCAAGCACGACCTTATGCTTGCGCATAAATCCTGATCCTAGTATTATATCATACTGGTCTAGGTTTGCTATGTCTACGTAGTGTTCAGCATTGAACTTGCCTAGTTCTAACTTAGCTCTATAGCCATAGTTAATTGGAGAGCGACTGCCTCGGGTTGCCATTTGCAGACCTACTGGGTTTTCCAGTTCAAAGGGTATTTCACTCATGGCGGCTAGATAGTCTGGGGATACCATGTCAGTGGTACAGCCAGTGTCTATCAGGACATGCACTTTATACCCGTTGATATAAATATATCCGCTAAGTGAGAGTGGTTTTTCAAATTTCCTTTCTGGCTGTTCGCCAGGTAACGATTTGCGCGATGCTCGCGTCCTATACACTGTAAGGGGTGCGTCAGACAGCGTAGTTGCTGCGCGTGCGTGTGCCTCATATTGAGGTTCGAGTGGTATTACCACTGACGCATATGAGGATACATGGTGTTCCTCTTCGTCGGGTTGATAGTCCATGTTATTTGGACTATATTCATCGGCGCTATCGCCCATGTATTCATTCATGTCTTCGACATGTTCTTGACCATTTAACTGGTTATGATCAATCTCATGGACTTCCATGTCCTCTTCCGAGTACAACTTGGGATCGTACTGTTCACCTTCCAGTGATTCACCCAATGTTGGGTCTTTGTCATTTTGATCTGCAATTACTTGAGCTACAGCTGCTCTCGGTTGTGCCAGATAAGGGCAGTTGGGGACTATGTGTCCGAGACCGTTACAATGGTAACACCTTAGATTTGACTTGTCGGTCAGCTTAGGCTTCGCAGCCGGAGCCTGGGTGTTTCCAGATGCATCTATATGCTGTTGATTAGACCGGTTAGGTCCTTTACTAAGTGGTACTGAACCATTAGCTGTCCTGTTGATGAAGGACTGATTACTCGGCTTCTTAGTATATCCATTGGATTTATATGACAGCTTTTGAGGCTGATATTTAGTTACAGTAGCTGTAAGGTTACTACTATTTGTCGAGGGTTTACTCGTAGTATTTGAGCTTGCGCTTGATTTTCCTCGGCTTGCATAGAACCGAGCTTCCTCTACTTGCTGTGCGACCCTTAGCAGGTCATCTATAGTAGATTGTTCAGCGGTATAACCATTTTCTAATATCTGGTTGGATATGTGGTCATTGAGACCAACCAGGAATCGCCTTCTAATGCGATATTTATTTGGTAATTCTACTATTCGTTGGGCAAACGCCTGTAAAGAATTGTTACAGTTGACTTATTCTGCATTAATGCATCGAATTTGTCCGCTGCATCCTGGCTAGAGGATTGATGAACAAAACGTTCTTTTAATGCTCGTACTACGTTGTCAAACGTCCATATGTCAGCATCAACATCATTTGTATCAATGATTTGTTCAAACCATTCTATTGCTGCACCCGTGAGGGTAGTACCAAGCAGGTTTACCCTCAATTGGTTGGTATCTGCAGTTAGCAGCTGGTATATCTTGAAGTGCCTTAGTAGGGCCGCAAGATATTTTTCAAACACTGCTTGAGTTGTTTCGCCCTTATAAGAGGGTAATAATAGTTTCAAACCTATTTTTCTCACTTGTACTGAGCAAGGAGTTTCATTATATGCGGCATCGTATGCTGCATGTATCATAGTGATTACTCGCTCCGATGTTGCGTTAACGACAGATGTGATTGGCTTAGCACCTGTGTGTGCTTATACCAGCAGTGGTATCTAACCTATTGGTGTCAAAGGTCACCAATGACTTACGAGGTCCTTGACTTCGTGGAAACTCTGCATTAGAGTTGGTTTGCAATACCCTATTAGGGGGAATATGAGCGATGCTTGCGCTCATGGACACGGGTACGTTGTGTCCGGTTATTAACTTAGACGGTTGAAGTATCAACAGTTTCTGCTGTGATACCTTTTGCCTATGGGTGGTAGTTTCAGCCATATGCTGTTTATTGGCCTTTGCCTTTTCATCATAGATGGCTTGTCGAGCCATCTCGTCTATCCGACTATTGTAATCGTCAACAGATTCTTCCTCTTGTCAATGGGTTTGCTGGTCTAATCGACCAGTCATTATTGATTCTTGCTTTGCAAATATTTCACGTTCTACGTGTAAAGCTGAAATAGCTTCCTGTTGTAGTTCGTTCGTATTGGGTACTGGCCTATGATATTCCATTGCTGGAATTGATTTCGGGCTGATTAGCAGCCGTAGTGTTCATTTCCTGCAGACTAGCAGGCCGCGATGCATAGAAGGCATGCGTGGATTCCCCTGTAGTGGGCGGGCTTATGTATGTATCAACTGGCACTCCAGTGGTTACAGCTGGTTTAGCTGGTGATGCTGGTTGTTGGCTGGCGTTCCGATGCCCTTTCAAGGCATATTCATCATTATGATCAGATCTTATCTGATGTATCTCAGTCAGATAACTGTTGTAATGAGCCTCCATACGGTCATCTATAGCTTCTAGCTCGTTTAGACACACTTGTAGCGTGGATTTTTCTTTCTTTCTTGTAGCTCAGCGCTGTTCCATGTCTGTGTGGACTCTCGATTCTAGATGGTCGAGCTGTATACTCGTTTGGGTTTTAACTGGAATGTCTTTCGGGTCTATTCGACCTTCAGTCTGATTGACAACCATGCTGGTTGCTGATCCACCACCTATTGAAGGTGTTTTTCTACACGTGGGGGAGCTATATGCCAACGGCATAGGGGGCACTCTCGTGTTCTCCGAGTTTCGTGACCGGGGAGCCAGCGTTTGTCTATCCACTGGGGATTCCCAGTGGTTTGTAGGATAGTCATTACTGACATCATCATATTCTGCTGCATCACTGTGGGTAATAGGGCTGTTAGCCCTGTGAGCCGATTCCGAGACTTGTGAGGCTTTATAAACGGAGTCTCGCTGGAGGAGGGTATGTTCGGTAACGGGGTGGTTTACATCCGGGATGGACTTCCCTGTTGGGATGATCTATGGGATGGGATGGACATCCGGGTTGTCGAATTCACTTATCGACGGGATTCATCTATGAATGCACTAGATCGTGTGCATTCTGAATCGTACTACTACGATGTGCGTTGCAATTGCAATTCTGTGCTGATATGAACTAACGTTCAATTGCGTAGTGTACAGCGAGAGCTATACTCAAGCCGTTCGGGCTTTTTGTGTCTGTTCGATGAGGCCCTTTAGGGTGCCTAATAGGACTTTTTTATAGTCAAGGTATCTAACCGCGAGCGGCTTATGACTACATAGTATAACCAATGTATCTAATCTCGTTAAAGGCTTATGGTTATTACAGTCAATTCAGAACTGTTTTAAAGGTTGTTTGGCTGTGAAAAAAAGTATAAACTTGTGTAGGGCTAGTTAAAGCCCTAGTACAAGTGGAAATAAGATAGTTAAAGACTGTGTACTCACTGTGCACTATTCACAGATCCAAATCAATATATTTGGGTAATGAATGTATGTGCTGTTTATGAGGGTTGTAGTGGTTAAGTATATAGTTTTTCGTGCGACGCGGACAGCGTACTATACAGTTGTTTGTATGTGTGTATATTGTGGCACACGTGTCTGTGGTAAATAATGATAATAAAATAATAAAAGGATAAGGAGATTAATGAAAGTAACAAGGAATCATAGATTCCTTACACATTGCCTTCAACACATAGGCCTGTAATCGTTTTGCCTTTTCTGCAACCTCTTCCTGACCCTCCACCGCCATCTCATGCACTTTTAACCTCAGGGCAATCAACTCTGAGCTGAGTTCGTCATCCACGATGGATCATCGGCCCGAGTTGCTTCGGCTTCGCTATCTGATGGATCGAACCAGGTGGAGAAAACTTGGGAATTTTGTTGCTTGCAGGTTATGTGATTAGTCCTTCATGCCTTAAGATTCAGTTACACCTTCCACCGATGCCAGGAAGGATGCTGCCATGACTGAATACAGCGTTTTCACAATCGGCACTCCTCTCGCCCACCAATGGCTGTTGTCGATCTTATTTCTGTCCCACTGCAACTTGGGATCACCTTCCACTGACAACAAACCCAACTTGCTCCATGGGTCCGGCCCTCCCGGGATCCGGTATACCAATGTGATCATAGGTGGCAGTGGAGGTTGCCCCAAATGCTTCAATCGATACATTCCCCCCAACATCTTGGCTTCCATCTGACCAGGAAATTAGCCAGTCGCTCCATTCATATTTGACAACTCACCACTTCTGTAGCTAACCCCAGCTCCCATTTCCAATGGTCCATCGCATCAGCCTTTTTCGGCAGCGATTGCAGGGCCAGTCGAATGCGGGAAGCAATGAGCTCAACATGAGGTGTAGGATCATGCTGAGATATCGGTGCCAACGATGGGATGGACGATTTGAACTGCAACATGGTGGACATGGGTGGCAAGGTGGATGTGAGGTGACAGAATGCTATGGAGCTGTTTTTTTCTGGAGGTGGCAAATTCTTCCCATGGTGTATTCAAACATACCCAGCCGAAGTTCTTCACATCAAGCGTGAATATTTGTGTTCCATTTGATTGCATTCATGTAATATTTACATTCCTACTACAATTCACGATTTAATACTCTGTACATGTCCATGACCTCTTCGTTGTACTGTTGAAGCTGTGTGTGCTTTCTGGTAAATTCAGCTGCTCTCAGTGTGGCCGCCTGCTGCAGCAGATACTGGACTTCCTCAACTTCCTCTGCAAGTGAGGTTGGCTTCGGTCGGCTCAATCCCGAGGTGCTGCCATTGTTGCTATTGATGTCGCCTCCCCTGATGTCCTTGAATGTTGGCTGAACAGGATGTTGGCAATCAGCCTATGGTATAGATTTTCAGGTAGACTGACACTCACCCTGTAGAATGTTGTAAGACTGTCATACACATCTCTTTCCCCCACAACTACCTCTCCTCTCCACCAACATCCCTTATAGATGGGGTGCTTGATATCACAGAGAGCACTTGGATCTCCTGCAACTGTGTTGGTCTTGATATTCCCCAGCTTGTTACCAGAGCCGTCCATTGCCTTCATGGTGTCGAACAGGACTGTCGGCACCTCAATGTCCTCCCCCAACACCCAGGCATTCCCGATTGCTGACATTGCCTTGACCTGATGATCGGATGTGTGATTGTGCTGATTAAAATTCGATTTGTTGGAACAACATACAAGTTCTTGATTCAGGCTGTACTCCCATAAACAGTGTTGCTTTATGTCTTCCCCATGAGGTAGATATTGAACTGCTGATCGGATGCGAGAAGCTTCATTATATACTGTCAATTGGTCTGAAGACATGATGGCAGTTGAAAGACAAGGTGGGTCCCTCACATGATTCGCTTAATCCAACATCGGCTGCGGGTACCGTCGAGGGACTCAGTGCCTCAGGTCAGTAAGAACCTCAGGTCGGTGAATGATCTGCTTGAATGGCTGGCAACATCGACCTGTTGCACGAATCAGGTCTGTAACTTCATCAGCTTGGGATGTTGCTCCGCTCCTCAATGGTCTCTGCACCCAGACATGACAGCTTGCTCAATTGATTGGCTTGCAGTCACCTCTCTCAGTCATCACTCAGGTTCCATCGAAGGATTCTGATGTAGGATTACATCAGGTAGTATGCCTCCTTCATCCACTGTGCTGCCTCAATACCCATCCTCTCATGCACCGTGTCTCTCATATAGTAAGTGAGACAGACACTGTCTCCCTTGCAATCTCTGACACCATGCCGAACTATTTTCCCACTGAATCCAACCACTGTCCCAGAGTTGTAACACAGCTTCATCCCTAGTCCTGGGAATTTTATCACGGCATCCTGATATGGCCCGATTGTAGTTAGTAGGTCATACCACTGTGCTCTGGAATAGTTGTCCTGATGGAACGGCGTCTCTCTGTTGCTTAAGGCCATCACAGCATTGAAGACCGACAGCCAGTACTCCAGCACCAGATGTAATTCCGGGTACTGCCATAGCTTCTTCACTGTCTCTCAGCCACTCTTGTACAACGCAGGATACATCACCCTTAAGATCACGCTCATTAAAGCTGATGTCTCAAACATTGCTTGCAACCATTGATTTCCCCCTCAGTTGGGATTCCTGGCCTTCAAACTGGCCGAGATCTCCAATGGCCAATCCGGGATGTTCTGACACCTAATTAGCACATATTTACATCAGCACAAGAAAGCTCATACCTCATGAGCCTGTTGGAACCAAGCTGGTGACATGTCAACATATCTAGGCAGCCGTGCCACACACTCATTGGCAGGTTTGTAAAAAGCTGACAACTTCCTCCAAGACGCCAAAACAGTCTTCGGTCGGTGCTTCTCAAACATCCAGCCTACACACCTTCCAGTTACCTGGACCCGTCTAAGATGGGGGAGCAGACAGTGACAAAATCACATTAGAGATGGAACAGCGGACATTGGCCGACAGTAGTTTTGTAGTTGTTAAAGATGAATCGGCTGACATGATTATTGTAGTCGTAAAAGATGGACCGGCTGACATTAGTATTGTTGTCATGAAAGATGGGTTGGCCGACTTTGTGGTTCCCCATTGGAGATGGATGGGCCGACATTGCATGTTCCCATTACAAATGGGTCGGCTGACAGTCCCACAAAGGGATTCCAAATCACCCTGGGGTATAGTTTACCGTTTCTCGGTATGCACTCTGATTCCTCCAATTGTCTACCGAATCCTTCAGTGTAAGTTGTCACATGTTTGCATTCACTGTCCCGATCGGGTCGGCATCACATCTGTGCCCCCACACTCTGCCAACATTCCCACAAAGGGATTCCAAATCACCTCTGGGTATTGCCTACTATTTCTCAGTATGAAAATATCCAGTGATTGAGAGCAGTAGGACACTGATCTCCAAAAATAAGAAATGGTCTGCCAGTGAAATACGGAGGGGGGATTTGAAATAATTGGGTGGGGATGTCAGTAGATTGTGTGGGCACCAAATCCATGTGGACCTGATCAGGACTGAAACACACACATGTGACAACTTAAACCAAAGGATTGGGTAAACAATTGGAGGAGTCAGAGTGAATACCAATAAATAGTAAGCTATACCTAGGGAAGATTTCCAATCACTTTGTGGGAATGTTCACAGAGTGTGGGGGCACCAATGTGATGCCGACCCAATCGGGACAGTAAACACAAACAGGTGAGAACTTACAACGCAGGATTCAGTAGACAATTGGAGGAGTCACAGTGCTTTCCTGGAAATAGTAAACTATACCCCGGCATGAGTTGGAATCACTTTGTGGGAATGTTCACAGAGTGTGTGGGCACCAATGTAATGCTGACCCGATTGGGACGGTGAATGCAAACATGTGACAACTTACACCGAAGGAATTGGTAGACAATTGGAGGAATCAGAGTGCATACTGAGAAACGGTAAACTATACCCCAGGGTGATTTGGAATCCCTTTGTGGGAATGTCGGCCTACCCATCTCCAATGGGGAACCAAAAAGTCGGCCGACCCATCTGTAATGAGAACATGCAATGTCAGCCGACCCATCTCCAATGGGCAATCAAAAAGTCGGCCGACCCATCTGTAATGGGAACATGCAATGTCGGCCCATCCATCTCCAATGGGGAACCACAAAGTCGGCCAACCCATCTTTCATGACAACAATACTAATGTCAGTCGGTCCATCTTTTACGACTACAATAATCATGTCAGCCGATTCATCTTTAACGACTACAATACTAATGTTGGCCGATCCATCTTTTACAACTACAAAACTAATGTCGGCCGATGTCTGCTGTCCCATCTCTAACGTGATTTTGTCACTGTCTGCTCCCCCATCTTAGATGGACTAAGTCACTGGAAGGGCTGCGGCCTAGATGTCATGTTGCATTCCACATCATCATCTATGGTCTTTGTGAATCTCATCTGTACCGTAGTGGTGGTGTACTTACTTGTCTACTTGAGGGCAAAACATCTGGCAAGTACCAAGCGAAGATAATTCCATGTATATCAGCAATATTGATGATGCTGTCTGATTGGACCGATGGTGGAGGGTATGCCTTTGAAATGGCGGCCTCTTTATCCTCATTACGGCTATTCTCATGGATTGATATCTGATCACAATATTGAACTGCATCCCATGGTATAATGGCTGAGATCATGTGAAGATCAGTATGTATAAAGCGTTCGGTAACTGACAGGCACTCACATGGATTTCGGTATGCCTCTACTAAACAGCATGCAATGCATTCACAATCAGTCATTAGATTGACAGAGACAGACAGAGGTGGGATGATCGGTGTGATCCAGATAGATTGCATTGAGTTCCCTGTTCTGTCCGGGGTTTCGGAGCAGTGCTACTGTAATTTGTGTTTGAATAGATCAACCAGATATTGTGAGACCGTGTCTGTGAATGTGAGGACTTGAGATTGATCCATGTCAACTGGCCAACAAGGGTGTTGCTTAAGTAATCTACAACATGGAGGTGTTATACAATTGACAGTTGACACACTGACAATGAGAGCCAGAGGTGACGGTCAAAGGGACATTGGCCTGCCCATCTTCAATGGCAAATGTAATATGGGCTGATCCATCTGTAGCGAGAAAGGGAAATCTCAGCCTATCCATTTTCAATGAGTAAAGGCAATATCGGCCTGCCCTTCTCTCACAAAAGGTGAAATATTGAGAAAGTGGAATATCGGCCAACCTATATCTGATGAGAAAGTCACATATGGGCTGATCCATCTGCAATGGGATGATGCAATGTCAGCCGACCCATCTCTAATGAAGCAACTCAATGTCAGCCAACCCATCTCTGACAAGAAAGTGAAATATTGGCCGATCCATCTCCAATGGGATGCACTATCGGCCGACCGACCCATCGTTAACAGGAAACTGAAATATCGGCTGATCCATCTCCAATGAGAAAACTCAATGTCGGCCAACCCATCTCTAATGAGAAAGTGACATATCGGCCAATCCATCTCCAATGAGAAAACTCAATGTCAGCCGACCCACCTCTAATGAGAAAGTGACATATCGGCCGACCCATCTTCAATGAGAAGATGCAATATCAGCCGATCCATTGTCCATTAGAATCTCTCATCATCCTCATCGGCCAACTCATCATTTACGACTACAATACTTTTCTTGGCCCACCCATCTTTCATGAAGACAATACTAATGTCGGCCGGTCCATCGTTTACGACTACAATAATCATGTTGGCCAATTCATCTTTAACAACTACAATATTAATGTTAGCTGATCCATCTTTTATGACTACAAAACTAATGTTCGCTGACGTCCACTGTCCCATCTCTAACATGATTTTGTCACTGTCTGCTCCACCATCTTAGATGGGTCCAGGTAGCTGGAAGGTGTGGGAATGAGGTACGAAAGTGGATCACCAGGGCATAGTCTATTGCTACTCTGCCAACTCCTGTGTGATTGATGATGTTTATTGATGATGTTTATTTAAATGCTCAATACTTAAAGCCAGACACCTAGTGTGTGATCGGCCCGCCTGCCCGCCTACCATCACTGCCTGATGGCCTCCAAACATGGTTCAGCCATGTAGGTTGGGCTAAGCTGTGAGTGCATCTCTGAGCAACCCAGAGGCCTTGTTGTGTCATGTGTTCAACAGAGGGGTGAGTTTCTGCAGCAAAAAATCAGCCAAACTATGAGGGTGAGAGCGGTGACCCACTCACAGGTGAGTTTTTGAGGCCCATCAAGGTGCTGAGCATGAGGCATGAGTGTAAGGGCTGTCTGTGGGTGACTGGAAGATGTCCCTTCCAATGCTAGCGAGGTGGCTCGGTCAAAGCGTGTCTATGGCCGGCTTATAGAGCAGCCCACAAGGGGGTTGTCTAACTGGGGGCGTGGGGGTCGTTAGAGGCAGTGGCTTGGCTGGAGGGTGGGCCCGCATTTTGACCCTGCTGGTTTGGCAGCTCGGCCCCAGGTGTGATGTCTGAGCGACCAAGCTAGCAGCATGAGTGCACAGGCTGAAGGGGCCTGACTAGGCGCACGAATAGGCTGTAGGGCCTGGGGATGAGCACATCCAGGTGAATAGCAGCACTTTTGACACTGTAAGGGAGGCATGAGTGCCTATGAGCTGAGGGGTAAGCATGAGAAATGTATGAGGGTGATGGGTATGTGACTAATGTGGGTTGTAGGGGCGCCTCTGGGATGAGCGTGTCCGGGCAACCGGGACATGTGATTTACGGAGCAGATAGGCAGCGGCCAATGCGGACGAGCACGTCTTGGTGAATAGCATGTAGTTTTGATGCCATAAGAGAGGTGTGAGTGTCTATAAGCAAGGGTGAGGAAAGTACGAAGCTGACAGGTACATGACTGACATGGCAAATGGCAGGGGGTGAGCATGTCCATGGCGAATGGCGAATGAAGAAGGGGTGGGCGCATCTGGGTGACCAGGATGTGCGATTGACAGAGTAGTCAGTGTCTGGGGGGTGAGCAGAAGGAGTGTCTGGGCAACCAGTACACGCAATAGACTGACGTCTGTGGGCCCCAGTGAGCGGAAGCAATGAGTGTGTCTGGGCAACCAGTACATGCAATAGACCGATGTCTTTGGGCCCAGGTGAGTGGAAGGAACGAGCATGTCTGGGCAACCAGCACATGCAATGGGCTGAGCACGTCTTTGGGTGACCAAAAAACTCGTGTGACGGAACAGAAAAAAAGTTAAAGTTTGGACTCCGAAATTTGTTGTTTGCACACCATTACAGTGATGTGTGATATGTCACAATGTCTCGCTGTCTTTTGGTCACCCAAAGACACGCTCAGCCCATTGCGTGTGCTGGTTGCCCAGACACACTACTGACTAGACACGCTACTGTAGTGTTGCCGCAGCTGCGGCTGCAGGCCAGCAGCCAGCCGCGAGCCGGGCCGATTTCTAGCCAGCCGGTCACCAGCTTGGCTAAGGCTGCAGACCGGCTCGCGGCTATGGCTGTCAAAAAATCCAAGCTGCAAGCCACCAGCTAAGCCGGTGTATACTAGTATTTTAATTATATTACATAGTATACTAGTTATAATTATTAGTAGATGATTTTTCAGGCTGTAGACTGACTTTTGCAATTTGATCAGCCCACAGGTGTGTTTGTTTTCGCGCACACTTGGCCTCAGCCACCAAATTCGAACTCAGCCACCCACCTCAAGACTCCACCAACCGCTTGAGAAAGCGGTAACGGCGGGCAAACAAAGTAAGCACACATTTATTTACATATTTATTTAATGTACTGTATATATATATAGGTACATTTCGTGGTTAAATGCAAGACAACGTGTCTGACGCGGCACCCACCACCACCACCAGAACCGACCCCACACTCTTCAAGAGAGCGCGGGGTGTTCGATTTCAACTTCGGCCCCACACCCATCCACCACCTACCACACCCCCATGCTCTTCCACAGAGCATGGGGTGTTCGACTTCGACTTCGGCCCCCACGTAATCCACCACCAATCCTACCCCCTCACTCTTCAACAGAGCGCGGGGTGTTCGTTTTCACCCACCCGGCCCCACCTACCACCAATCCTACCCCCTCGCTCTTCAACAGAGCGTGGGGTGTTTGTTTTCACTCACCTGGCCCCACCTACCACGTATCCCACCCCCTGTGCTCTTCAACAGAGCGCGGGGCATTCAAATTTATTACTATAAACTACATACATGCCAGCAGAGCCAGCGAAATGCTGGCTCCAGCCAGTAAATATTTTTAAATAGAAAAATAATATTTTATATAATATATACCGGCTGCGCGCCGACTGTAGACTACCGCAGCCAGCTGTATACGGCTCGCGGCTATGGCTGGCGAATAATGGGTAAATTAGCCAGCCGCAGCCGCAGCTAACTTAGCCGGCCGGCAGCTAAGCCAGCTGCGGCAACACTACGCTACTGACTAGTGCTGACTATTCACTCTGTGCATCTTGTGTCCTGGTTGTTCATCTCTGGCACTACAGTGTCTTTCACGAAGGCACTCATATCCTCTGGCCACGGTGTCTTTTGTCCACCAAAGGCATTGGTCCGGCTACCCCCCCCAGCCTTTGTTAGAGGTAAGCTTTCCATGGCCCTCTCTTACTTCATAGTAACCTGCCTGCATTGTTGTCAGCCACTGACACCAGACCTATGCTCTCTTCACCCCCAGACCCTCCTTCAGGGCAAGTCATCCTCCTCTGCGGACACATATTCTACTCCCCCAACTGCTCTCGGGACATCTCTATCCCACAAGCCACCCTTCCGGCCAGAAACATCTTCCATGGCACTCGGCTTCAGCACTTCCAGCAACCTCGTTGGTGGTCATCTGCTTTTGGGTACTTAGCCTTCATACCTTGCCAACCTTTGTTTGCCGGGCATCTGTTTGACTGCCTTGTGCATATCCCTCCTGTGCAACATTGCAAGCAGGGGTTTCATCTCCCAGAAGCACTGGTACAGCATTGGATGTGGCTTCAGGGGCTACTTGGGCACTGCACCCGCCTTTTGACCGAGAGGTACCAGGCCCCGCAGGTTAGCCCATTTTACCCATCTGTGTGGGGGTACAGCCCTTCCGGTGACTTAGTCCGTCTAAGATGGGGGAGCAGACAGTGACAAAATCATGTTAGAGATGGGACAGCGAACGTCGGCCGACATTAGTATTGTAGTCGTTAAAGATGAATCGGCCGACATGAGTATTGTAGTCGTAAATGATGAGTCGGCCTATGAGGACGTTTGTCATGGATAATGGATCGGCCAATATTTCACTTTCTCATTAGAGATGGGTCGGCCGACATTGGGTTTTCTCATTGGAGATGGTAGTGTTCCCAAAGTTCAGTTTGAAACTGTTGAAACTCAGTTCAAACCCAAACCAAACTCCGAAGTTTGGATTTGGTTTGGGATTTTGGCAAACTCAAGCTGAACTCTGAGTTTGGTTCAGCCAAAAACCCCTTGGGAACCAAACCAATTACCATATATGGTAAGAGTTCAAGTTTGAAACCCAAACTGAACTGCTTTGGAGCCAAACTCCAAGGTTTGGTTTGAACTTTGTCTGAACCAAACTCCAAAGTTTGGTTTGGGGTTTCACAAAAAAGGCCAAAACCAGACCAAACTGAACTTTGGGAACACTAGGAGATGGATCAGCCGATATTTCACTTTCTCATTGGAGATGGATCGGCCGATATTTCACTTTCTCATTAGAGATGGGTCGGCCGACATTGGGTTTTCTCATTGAAGATGGATCGGCCAATATTTCACTTTCTCATTAGAGATGGGTCGGCCGACATTGGGCTTTCTCATTGAAGATGGATCGGCCAATATGTGACTTTCTTGTTAGAGATGGGTTGGCCGACATTGAGTTTTCTCATTGGAGATAGATCAGCCAATATGTTACTTTCTCGTTAGAGATGGGTTGGCTGACATTGCAGATGGGTTGGCCGACATTGCAGATGGGTTGGCCGATATTGCATCATCCCATTGGAGATGGGTCGGCCGACATTGGGTTTTCTCATTGGAGATGGATCCGCCCCCATTGACTTGCTTCA
>QLPF01001082.1:0-13620 GCA_003314045.1 Hygrophorus pudorinus
CAAGTCTGGGTAGAAATTTTACTACCCTTACCTGTACCTGTGTGAAATACCCGCCCAATACCCGCAGGTATTCTTGTACCCCTGTAATATACTAGAAGGCACTAACTCCACTCCCGGAGGAGCTACCAATCATCGGTAGTATGGCTCCTTTTACGAACCATGAGCTCCCCAACCCCGACAATTGCGACATATATGAGATGTACAGCTCTCTTGTCACCCCCCCCCCCAACCTCCATCGACTGCCCCTGTCCCCCAAGTCGATGGTCCCCTCTCGACAGACACCCTCTTTGCCACCGCATCTCCGTCCGTCACTCAGCAAACTGACCCCCCTCTGTCCAAAGTCACCGAGGACGATGCGCTGTTGTGTGGTGATGGCCCCTCGGATGCCAGGGTCCCCAGGGACGCTGTCTCTCCATCCCCCGTGCCTCAGGCTACGGGCCCTTTCGCCCCCACCGCCACTCAGCCCAGCGCCCCCCTGACTGGTACTGTTACACAAGCTGGTCCACTCACACACACCCCCTACCCACCCTTGAGTACCCCACTGCCACCGACTGGCTCCCCCCTCTTGGCCGCCACTACGCAAGCCGACCCCCCTCTCCCAAAAGTCCCTTATTCCCACATCGTCGAGGATGATACGCTGTTGTGGGGTGACTCCTCAGATGCCGGGGCCGCTAGGGATGCTTCCTCTCCGTCTCCTCAAGCTGGAGCCACTGTTAACCTTGATGCTGGGACTAGCGATGTGGCAATGGTACGACTTGACGAACAGGTTCTCAGGTTGGACATATCCGTGCCAAGTGTCGACCCGCCTCGGGTGTCCGATCCAAATCAGTCCACACCGACAGCGGCTCTGAATTGGAAACACATGCCATCAGAGTCACCATCACCCGTCCAACGGAAAAGGATCAGACAGGAGGAGCCGGCGCCCACCGGTTCCATGGGTTCACAGGTCTCACTGGCACCTGTGCAAGAGTCTGAGGTGGGCCAACCAAAGCCGAAAGTGCGACGTGCAAAGGGACGACAGTGGGGACGCAGAGCAGGCCGTGGGCGGAATCTGATACACGTTGAGGACAGCATGATGGATGAGACATGACGACCGAGGACTCGGACTCAGATAGTTTTTTATTAATAGTAGTATATTATTACCAGTAGTATCCCGGTGAAAAGTCCATATTTTTTTATCTCTGGCATTGTATTATTTAGATAGTTTTATATCTCCCGTGCCTTTATGTCCTCAACGAATTCAATGAATTTGTTCAGCCAATACTAGCAGTGCAATCCCAGTCACGTCACAGGATCACGTGCACCGTACATACGGACTATCATATTGGGACGTTTGCAGCATTGAACCTATGCCATCTTGGAGGGTCATATTCTCTGACTCGGACTACATTTGCGATTGTGGGTAAATGCCACCCACTTCGCGGACACTACAGTCAGAAATTCTTTGTGAAGGGATGAAAACACAACAAGCTAGTACTGTTGTACATGGCTGACTTTACAATCAAAAAAGCTGAAACTAAAACCCAAAACAAAAAACAAAAGTGAGTTTGAAACAGAAACAGAATCCTCGTCAGCAGCCAGAATATCTTATATTGAGTTAGTCAGGATGCTGCACCACTAAAGTACATATGAGCTGGGCTACATGCCATTATCATAAGGTAGGTGTCATCCATAATCGAATAAGATCACATGGAGTGACGATTCAGTGACATGGGCAGTCAAATAAGGAAGGTTTCACTTGGAGGAACAGCGGAACATCGTTTGTGAGACTTCAAAGAGGAATTCAAGAAATCTGCTTCCCACAAAATATTACAAGAACCTATGCGAATGAGATCCGAAAATCTGGTGGAAAACGGAGCACTTTATGGCAAGTAGTTTGCGAAATGAAATCTTGCATGTTTGATCAATGACTTGGATCAATGAGCATGCGTCCGATAACACGATAACGCCTCACGACTTTCAGTCAGGATTTCACATAAAGCTACGTCTAAACAATGCCCATCTTTTCTAACTCCTGCCTAATGTCGTTGGGCAGGACCCTATGCCCACGATACTTTCTCGCGGCCCATGCGGCCTGTCTACTGTTCAGCCCTCGAATATATGCATCCATAAACCGTAGGGACCTATTTGAAAACTTCCGCATCATCGATAAAGAGATCGATTCAAGTGCCCGGGTAGTATTGTCTTCGAGGCGGTCTTCACGAGAGGATTCAGGGTAAGTCTGATAGACACTTTTTGCCCGTCCCCAACATTGCTCAATAAAATTGAGCTCGCAATGGAACTTCAGGAGGAACAAGACCTGGAAACCACGCGCATTACAGATGGTTTCCAGAAGTGACTTGACATTCACAAAATCCGGCTGGTTATAGAGGATGCGGCGACAGCAACAATCTATCACCCCTGCCTTGCACTTGTAGCCTTTACATTCGGCAAGTGTCTTTGACATGTCCCCGAACCCTCTCTCCTTCAGAATGTTGGCCATTCCCTTAAAAACACCTGCCCCAGGATGTCCATTAGGAAAGTAGAAGGTTTGTGTTTCGCCATTGGGAAGGTGAGTATCCCTCATTCATATCTTTATTTTTTCGGGGCTGCCATTAGGTTTACAGATGGGTTTTCCTGTTGTTGGATCGTGCCGTGTCACCTCGATCCCCCAGTTAGTGCCTTTCTTGGGAACATTTTTAGGCATCCGGCGGGCAGACAATGCATCCTCTGCGCGTTTGAGGTGAGTGGTGGCATTGTCATAAATAAAAACATGATCATATTGCGGGTAGAACTCGCACAAGATGTCCATTGCAGCCTGTACCTGCTCTTGGACATCTTCATTTGAAAAATATCCATCACGATTTTTGCCTGGCTTAAAGAGCCGCTGAGCTGACCGCTTTCCATCAGGAGATTGAAGCCAACCAAAGTCTGCCGAAACAAAATCGGCAACCATCAATGAGGAGCCTTCACCTTTGGCATAAGGTTTTGCTGGTGCGTCCTTGAGATACCAACCTTTTTTACGACGATCATGTGCATAGAATATTGACTTGTCGTGAAACCAGGTGATAACATGGCAACCTGAATCGCAAGGAGCTGATTCGACCAGGTTCTCGTCCCAGGTTGCCATCCTTGCCTGAATCCGACACCATTCAGGCAAGAACACTTTTTCCCGGTAGTATTTCACATCATCCCGCTCATGGCCATCCGCATACTGTCCCTTTGGTGTTGCCTTATACCGGTACCCAAGGGAATTAAGGTAACGACAAGCTGTTTTATGGCTTATCGTCTTCTCGATCCCAAATTCTCTTTGATATCCAACTGGTCAAGAAAATCCACAAGCTTTTCCGCAGAGATTTCATTTCCAATAGAGAGAAGATAAATGCTGATTTCGTTTCACAGGTTCTTGTCAGCGAGCAATGACTTGTTCCACTCGCCATAGGGATTTACAGGGAGGATTTTCCAATCATCAATAAATGTTCAGCACAATTCTCGAAGGCGGCGAGCGCAGTGGCGGCCTCTCCCCATTCCGATGGCCGCCCGGCAAGAAGACGCACCCCAATTGTTGTAGGTTTTTGATTGTGAATTCGTATACATGTGTAACATTGACTGCATGCCTTCTAGCCATGCTCGCGTCCAAAGGTCCAAGTCAGGATCCTTGTGTCCTGCCCCAGTTTGCTGTTTTGGCCGAATAAGTGGCTGGAGGTCTTTAAGGGCTGCAAGCTCTTTATCTATGGTCAGTGAAGTGCAGACATGCCCGAAAAGCTTGTGAGGTGTGTCGTTTGGCACAAAAGGTGTATATGCATAACCCTTTGGAGGTCCGCAAGGCAGTAAGTCCTTTCCAGGTTCTTGTGTAGCGTCATCTACCTTGACTTCAGGATCATTTTGGTTGTTTTCATTGCCATCTTCGTCATCTGATTCCCTTGTGTCCACATCAGGCTCAGCCTCAAGATCCTTTTCAAGTCCAGACATATTTGCAAATAGGTCATCAGAATCGACTTCCACATTGTCAGCAAGTTGTTCCTCAATAATGGAGAAGTTCTGGAAGGTAGAGTTGAGATTTGAGCGTGCTGCTATGTCTTCTCGGTGGACCTTGCACCGAAATTGTGACTGTGCGCTTTCCATCATTACTGGGGCTGGTGCATTGAAACCTGTACTAGGCCCTCGACTGAATGTAGGATATTCCTTTCAAAAGGTTATTCATCTTGAAAATATGATATTGGTGAATAAAAACATACATTCTCTTTTCCCCCTAAAGATAAGTTTGCAGCTGTTTTCCGTCGCTTTGAGGATCTCTCAGCACGAGAGCCTCCCATGAGATTGGCAATATTGACCATCTTTCTACGGTTTGGAGGCGGCATGCTGCTGAATGGAAGATTTGCATGAATGGGGTGAAGAATTTGTACACAAGGTGTGTTTGTGGATATGCAAAATCTTGTTTTGGGAACTAGTATCCCAAATCAATGTATTTATGTAAACCAATTTTATTTTCACGTGTCTATGACCATCGACTACAATTTGTGGGTGAGACTTCTGGGAAATTGTTCTTGGATCCAGCAAAAAACACATTTTTCATGTTAATTGACCGTGTACCTTCCATTCCTGGAGATGTCACAGCCATCACGTGATGTTATTCGATTATGGATGACACCTACCTTACCCAAATATGATCAAATTTCACCAGGCTTGAAGAGCCTTGGCCATGGGTTATAGGCCATTATTATAAGGTACCCAACCTCACAGTATGAGCTGAACATAATTACTACAAGTAGATAGTCCATCTAAGCATCCCTCTCACCATACATTTCCTCCATGGCTAGGAATTCGTCGTCATCGCCATCATCGTCGTTGCCATTACTGCCCGAACTTGAACTGAGTCAGATTCTGATACAGTTGCCGGTGCCTCTGGCACATCGCTGACATGGTCATCCATGGCAGCCTCTGCCTGCCCCAGTGCAGAAGCCGCTTCATCAGTAAATTGGCGGACGGGATATGTATGCCCCACACCAAGTCCATAATGATAGCACATTAGCATATCACAGTCAACAAACCTGTAGGTCACGTAAACATATCGCAATTATCTGATGTACTGATATACTCACCAGGCCACATAATATCGCACCCAATCTGAAGAGTCCCGAGTGCAGTGGGACAGCCCTTTACCGTCGACATGGAGTAAACCCCTTGCAAAAGAAGGTATGATATGACAACCTCTCAAGACATTGGCAGGGTCAACGAAGCCAAATGCATCGTCTTCAGTTACTGATCTGAATTGAAGAGTGTCGAGTTGCTGAGTGCTCCATCCGCCGGTGACACTGGGGCATCTATACCAGCACACCCACAAGAATTCCATTCAAT
Source organism: Hygrophorus pudorinus (assembly GCA_003314045.1). Lineage (NCBI taxonomy): Eukaryota > Fungi > Basidiomycota > Agaricomycetes > Agaricales > Hygrophoraceae > Hygrophorus > Hygrophorus pudorinus. The sequence goes on from QLPF01001082.1 coordinate 5,338, forward strand.
GCGGTTCATAGCCAACCATTCCTGCACCAACATATACCACATTCGCATGATAAATACCCTCGACTCAAGCATACCGAAACGGATGACTAGACACCCTGGCATTGCTAGGATTAGCCATCACCATAATGTTGCAATGTGATGAGGCTGCATGTACTACATCTTGGGAGCGTCTGATGTCATACGTAGTATAATTGATGCAGAGAAGTTGATGTTGGTAGAGACGGTTGTGTTTAAAGAGAACTGAATTGGCATCACATTCATTTGCATCAAATGGAGCAGTACACAATACGTGAAAGCAGATGTTGTTTTAACTTGGGTAAAAAGTTCTATAAATCATCAGAAATCAGAAACAACCATGAACACAGAGGAGCCATGTGTACCTGAATAGCGGGGTCGCCAGTATTCCTTTGAAGGAATGTGCCCACATGAACATAGTCATTCTGAGTCGCACCAATGTGATGATGTTCCTGTGGTGTGTTTGGTACTGCTTCGGGCTGGAGTCTTCCTTTATGAGTGAGCTGGGCTCGGATGCGGTGAAGACGGCCTGCACAATGTTATAGTTGAGCCAGCTGCTTCACATATTGTCTACGGTCTGTACATGTGTATCGAGCCTTTGGCGTACGATGCTCAAGTTCTCCCTATGCATTTGTCCATCAGTGTGCAAACTAAATAATAGAAGCTGCTCACTCGCTCCATTGAAAATGAGTCGGTGGTGCCATAAATACTGATTGTGGCCGCGTAGTCACCGAGTGCATGAAATTTGTAAATTTGCAGATTAAATTGCTTTTTCAGCCAACCAGTTTCACCAGAGCGCCCGACAGTTGCAGGAGTGGGCGGACTTGGGTGCCCACATACTGCACCAGCATGTTGACCTCCTCCTGCTTTCTTTACTTGTCGGCGCTGGTGTGCATCTACCTCACTCTGGAGTTCGTGGGTATCGAAACCAGGGCACGTTTGATCAACAAAGTGGCGAAATTTAACACCCAGGTCTTTAGTTGCGTCATCAAGGAGTTTGAGTGTTGCGTCTGTATGCATGTGAAGCTTCGCTAAGCCATGCCAATGAGCACAGGAAAAGAGCAATCGTAAAATGGTCGTATTGTGTGGCTCGGGGAGAAGACCTTCGAAGACAGGTATAGCACACTATTGAACAATGGCTTGTTATTTGACGTGTGATATCTGTGGACGAACCACTTACCTGAAGGAGGTCCTCGTAATCTCATGCGGCAAGTCTCTTCCTTTCAGATGCATTGTTAGCGAAATGCCTGATGGTGTCACTGCCAAAACTGGGGATCTGTCTATAATTGCAAACACAAAAGAGACCATTGGTGGGGATTAGTGTATAGCGCAGGTCTACTGCGGGTTTTTTTCGGCTACCCGGACCCGGACCCGGATAATACCCGTACCCGCCATGCGGGTACGGGTTTTGACAGGTACGGGTACGGGTCAGGGCGGGTACTACTGTAGTACTATGGGTAGGAGACCTGCCGCATGCCTGCAGCAGGTCTCTCATGATTACTACAACTAATTATATACATAATAATATAATTACTGAGCGGGCGAGCGCACACTCGCCTGTTCACCCGCTCACTCACCTGCTCACTCGCCCGCTCACTGCCCACTCACCTGCTCCATTTGCTCACTCACCCTGCGCACTCACCCGCTTGCTTGCCCACTCACCCACTCCCTGCTCCCCAAGTCCTTTTCTTGGATGACATGGCCTGGGTGACATGTTTGCTTCGTTGGTTGTCAGGTTGTGGTGGTGATGTGTCCCAGGCGACATGTTCGCATTGGGCAGTGACGTGTTTGCGTCATTGGCTGTTGGGTGGTGGTGGTGGTGACATGGCCCGGGCGATGTGTTCGCGTTGGGCGGTGATGCGTTTGCATCAGTGGTTGTTGGGTGGTGGCGGTGACATGGCCCGGGTGTGTGTGTGTGTATGTGTTCGCGTTGGGCAGTGACACGTTTGCATCGGTGGTTGTTGGGTGGTGGCGGTGACATGGCCCAGGCGACGTGTTCGCGTTGGGTGGTGGTGCCAGTGAGATGGCCTGGGTGTGGGTACTGGTGCACCCAGAACACCTCTGGAAACATAGTAATTAGTCAATATAACTGTTTTACTTACCTTTCATAACCTTTCTTTCCTTCCGCTTGACTTCGTTGAATGTTGAGCGATTGTGGTTGGGTTGCTGGCGTTGTTTGTGTTTGTTGAGGTAGCACGAAAAGCTCAAGAAATTCGAAAAAATAATCGTTTTGAGCTAAATAAAATACAAAAAAATACGTAAAAAATGTAATAATATCTGCGGAATGCTATTGTATAATACCCGCGCATACCCACCATACCCGCGCCATGGGTACGGGTTTTGCGCGGGTTCAGAAATAGTTATTGATACCCGGACCCAGCATGACCCGTACCCGTGACCCGGCAGGTTTTCAATACCCACGCTATGCACTAGTGGGGATTCTGGTATTCATTAAGCTGGCTCACATACCGGCGATCCAGCTCATGAATCAAGGCCTTATCTGTGGCTTCCAGCATCTGCAGAAGATGAATGAAGAGGTATTTCCAGACACCAAGCTCAAATTCGTGCATGAGATCAACAACCAGCATGTCAAACAGATTGAAACCATGCAGGCTGAGTCGTAACAAGAAGGAATTCTGCTGTCAACTGTCAGCATTATGCCTCGCATAGTGTGGAATCTTAAACAGACTGCTGTAGGTACCAAAGACTGATGTCCCAAGACGGCATCCACGAGTCACTGCCAACAGCAAATTTTTTCTTGTAAATGATATTTCGTGCCATATTAACCTTTTGTCTCCTGTCATCATCGTCAATGTGTGCGAGAGTCTTGTGCTGCTTCATGTCTAGTGCCATTCCCAGGTTATGAACACGTGACTTGGGTATAAGGCAACGAGGGCAAGGACAACAACCCTTATCTTTGATGGAAGCCAGAAGCACCCTACATTGGATTAGCAAGAAGAGACATGGGATCGATTTGACAGACATACTTCTCTGGATAGTCGGTGGAATACATAAAGATTTGTGGAAAAAATCGTCGAAGAATTCCGTCACAGCACTCCACGATGATTCCATTTGTAAAGGCTGCGACGAAATCATCATCCAGTAGTTCCATCCACTGTGCGTGAAGGAATTCACGGCGACAATGTGTCATGAGGTCCTTACTAGGGCCCTTCCCTCCAAATTTTTCGGACGCAAAGTCCTTGAACGCATCTGGGAGCTACAAGTACCAACCAGTCAATGCATGTAGTAAGTTCCGAGTAAAGATGAATGTGTTACCATCTGGAAATAGGCGGCATGGTGGCATAAGTGAGCCGACGGCTTACTTCAGCAGTATTTAGATTTGTTCCCAAAGAAAAGGTAGCACAGCCACAACTTTGCGGTGCCAAAGAAAGTCAATTGTGTGGCGTCCGACCAGAACATTAAAGCCAAAACTACCCGCTGTAGGTTACACAGTGGCTCTTCAGAGGAGTCTTGTAATTCACGATGGGCAGCCAAAAAACAGGCGATGAGTACAGCTCGCCGTGTACCCGAACGTCATAATCCACTCCTAAAGGCCTCCAAAACAGCTCGAATGGTTCATAGTAAAATTGTTGAGTATCATCTGCAAGTTTCTTGCAGATCACAGAGACTATAGAGCAGTGGTACAAATCCCCTGCGACATACTCTTCGGACCAGGGTTTTTGCTTCGCTGGTAAAATGGAACGGAAATGCTGATAGCCGTCTTCTTCCATCCTGCATCCTCATCTAACCATTCTCCCCCCCCTTCGTCCTTGTCGAAATCATTGAAGGCCAATGTCGCATCAATCTGGTCCCATTTCGTGTGGTGCACATCTTCTGGACGAAAATCCTGGTTTCCCACAATTCCCACAAGGTCGCGGAGGCCCGACCGAGACTTCTGACCACTGCCTTTCCAAAACCATTCGCCAAGATGGAAGGAAGTCTCGTTGGGATACGGATAGAATGGGCTTCGCCCATTTTTCAGATGAACAGGGAGTATTGGTGCACGGTTGGTGGTATGTATATCGTCAGATAGATCGTCCAACAACACATGTTCCTCGGGGTCATGAGTCGGCCACTGCTCTGATCGATACTGTTGCCATAGCCCGAAGATATTTCTAGGTGTATGTAAGATTTTAGGGATGAGAGATGAGGGTTGCGAATCAGTAATCATCGGCTGCAAGGAGGCAGGTGGTGGCATAGAAGTGCTGGATATAGGAGGTAAGGCAGGGAGAGCTTGCGGGATAATGTCTCTAAACCTCTTCGGCATCTGACGGTTTGTCCTGCGCGGCTGTCGCTCAGCGAGAGAAAGATGATCGAGGTCCGACATCTGCTGGAAAAAACCGTTGATAATTATGGGCTCATAAAAACAGAGGACGACTCACCTTAGGCTCACCACCAGAACTTGAAAGTGGCTGGCCACTGAGACCAGATATATCATGACCTTCAAGTTGGTCTGTTGCCTGACATATATAAAATATAATTAGTAACCGGACGCGACTCGATTCATCAATGTGACATACCTCTACTATAGCAGGTAATTGGCCAACTATGGCATTTTCTGAGCTCCCAAATTGAATTTGCAAAACAGAGGCAGTGCGCTCAGGCTCCAAGCCTTTGAGTCTGATGCAACATCTTTTTCTCTTAGACCACACCTCTTTAGCTACTGATAAGTCGCTTCTTTGTGGGGAGCAGCTTCACTTGTGATAGTTCAATGCGCCAGAGCTGACAAAGTCTCGTCCACATATGCAACCCAAATGTAAGTTGGAACTCTCTGGGTGGAGGTCCATACGAATGGTTCAAGGGGGGGGGGGGGAGTAGCCTGCGTAGTAAGAGAAGTCGCCAGTGATGAGTTGGCATTCATTGCTAAGTAGTACCACGAAGCGACCATCAGTCCAGGCCTCCTATAGCTAGTTAAAACACCATGAATGCACAAAACCCCCCAGTATTTGGCAGATTGAAATGTCCAAAATGGGGTGACACAAAACTGGCCAGTTTGCAAAACACGCACAATGTTTGGCTAGTCAACGAGGCTATCACGAGACCAAGCACTATAAAGCTTCTCAGGTACGCCCATTCAAATGCGCGCCAATGGAATTTCTGCAGCCTCCCCCTTTCCAACTTGAACCCGAGCTACAACTACTGCCACATGTCCGTGTGCACACTTCAACTCTCGATGAATTGCTATTGAAATTCACCCGCAACTCCCTCCAATACAATATTGGTTCGTTAACAACAGCCGATGTTCCCGCCGACCATGCCTTGTGTGCAGTAGAACTAAAGGTATTGTGTAACATATTCGATGTCTCCGCATTGGACTCAAGCGCAACTCATAGGTGACAGACATCCTCCCGAATATAACAGCATGCATCCTGTACATATATGCGGACGTCCCTGCGTATTCTGGAGTGTCCACAGCAGTTCGAAACAATCCCGCCGCACTATTAGGTACCTATGAAGGCTGCCCTGACAACGCACCGCAGTGGGTGACATTGCTTTCCCAAGTAGGGTCTCTTTGGTTCACATGACCTCGCAGAGAAGTCGCAGGGATTCTTGCAGGCATATCAACCTGGGAGGAATATCTCAGCAAGGTGTCCCATGTGAACATCTTCACTTTGAGTACTTACCTAACTGAATTCTCGCAGCCAGGCCTACCAAGGTCCCTGATCAAAAGGGCAAATGAGATCGGGGTAAGCATTTATAGCCAGCACAGTCCGTGATCTAAACAATGAATATAGGAAGGTGCCTGTTCCGTCTGTAAGAGATTGGGACCAGTGATGCCAGAGAAACGTCCAAATCCAGAGCACGCAAATGTGGTGAACCGACAGGCCAAAAGGAGGGATAGGAAGTCATATCAAGGCGACCTTGGTGCCTTGCCAACCCCACAGACTCAAACGCGCCCGAAATTGAATGTTAGATTATTCCATTAGAGCGTAAAGATATGATTGTAGGGCAAACATTGTGAGGATTGACTGTCTTCTGTTCAGCACAAATGACTGAGTTGAGCAACGCCAACAGCTCCGGCCAGCCAGGCCAGACCATGTGGGAAATATGCGGCTGGTAGTATGGTTCGGCAGCAGCCTGCAGCAAATGCGATGAGAAGCCGTGGAAGATATGTGCCAGTATAATGATGGGTCGAGCCCAGTCCAAGTCAGTACTCCCAACCCCACGACCACAACGCGACGCCATATGACGTGCCAAATACCCGCTATGAAGTCAAGCAGGTATAGCATGGTCAACAGCGACGAACACGCCGCAACACCACATGATGTGCCAAATACCCACTGTGACGATGAGCTGCCCAGTCGACGACCCAACAGCGGCGATGAACGCGCTGCGAACCTGTGTCCAAGTCCTGTGATTGATATTGTCCAGCAGCAGTGATGATACACGTCGTTCATTCCAAGCATTTGGCTGACGTGGTCATTAATATAACTAACATGGCACACAAATGATAACATACCTGTTCTTGTAGTATACGAATTTAGAGAACATCACTACATGTAGCTGTTGATTGCGTTGAATGTTGCCGCCGAAGGGAATGGGCGGCGAGATGCCTGTGGCTGGGGGCAGAGATGGAGCATCTGCGATAAGGTCATGGAATAAATTCAGTCTCCAAAATAACATCCAAGCAGGCAGGACAGGATGACTTACTGAGGTTTTGTGTGTTTTTGAACAACCGACGGTGGTTATGGACAGTGCTTCTGGGCAGTGGCACCAATTTTGTTTGAGATTCTGTCATTCTAATGGCACTATCTCATCGTTGTCCTACATTTGTCCTCAGCTCCCTCTCCCATCTTCTGAAATCTGACGGAGCAGAGATTCCAAGAACTAGGTCCGTGGGCGATGACAATAACTCTTGGCTCAACGGCGGCGGCGAACGCACTGTGAAGCCATGGAACCTACCAAATAGCCGATGTGACGGCGGGCCACCTTGTTGACGACTCGAACTTCAAGAATAGTATGGTCGCCTCAACAGCTGCGACGAACACCTTGCGAAGCCTTTGAAGATGTGTGCTGTGACGAAGAGCCTCTCTGCTCAATAGCTGTGGTGAACGTGCTGCGAGGTGGTGTAGCATAGATGAAAAGGCTTAGTAGTCGTATAAGTAGTGGCTCTTCAACTCCTCAACCTTGAAGAATAGTACAGTCGCCTAAACAGCTGCGACGAACACCCTTTGAAGATGTGGGCTGTGACGAAGGTCTCTGCTCAACAGCTGCGGTGAACGCACTGCAAGGTGGTGTAGCATGGTAGATGAAAAGCTGAGTTTAAAGTCCGAAAATCCGGGACCTCCAAGTTCATTTGAGGACATTCTGTATCTGGAAAGTCTGCCAGTCTACCACAAGTCCGCCCCTAGTAAATAAATAGCATGCCTGCCTATCATTGTAGTAATACTCTCGGTCATGTCACCCTCATCACCATTGTCAGCAGCGCAGGTACCTTTTTACTATTTTTCTCAAAAGGAACACCATCCCGGACCACAGTTGCCCTTCGACCCTGAGAAGAAGACAAGTGGTGGTACTGGGAAGTGGGTGGGGTGCAACAAGCTTGCTAAAGACGCTCGATAGTACAACAGACTACAATGTCATGAATAAGCTCTCCATGCATTTAGACGTGAATTGACGGTCGCGCTCTATGAAAGGTCGTTATTAGCCTGAAGGGTTTCTTCTTGTTCACCCCTTTGCTGCCAAGTGTTGCTGTGGGTATGCTCAACCCGCGCTCGATTCTTCAGCCTACACGGTACATTACCTGGCACAAGGTGCGTTCAGTGGCCGTTATCAAGGCAGAGGCTCAGTCGGTCGACGTACGATTGCCTTGCATTATCCTACCCAAATATACTTACACCCACATAGCCCATCAACAAGACAGTCACCTTCTCTGGTAAGTCACATTTGTTCAATGGATGGCAGCACACTGTCACACAATTGTTTAATTGTGTCTAGATGTGCCAGTTCGTTTATCTTTGATCGGGCAGTCTCTAGTTGTTCGTTTGAAGGAAATGTAACCAATACAAGTCTACAAGTGGTGTGCTGATAATGATGCTGGAATGTTGTATGAATGAATGTGTTCACCGTGGAACTTAGAATGAGTTATTGAATGAGTATGTTCTCCGTGGAACTTAGACTGATTATCTAAATGATTGTGTTTGCCGTGGATCCTGGAATGAATTATTGAATGATTGTGTTCTCTGTGGAACCTGAAATGAGCTATTGAATATGTGAGTTCTCCGTGGAACCTGAATGAATAAATGTCAATACTTAATGATATGAAGT
>QLPF01001084.1:0-10886 GCA_003314045.1 Hygrophorus pudorinus
GAGGGAGAGTGGCTGGTGGTGGGGCCGCGTCACCACCGGCCTGCACTTGCACGAGCGAGAGGGTGTGGGTGGGCAAGAAGTGGTGGGTTATCAGTAAACATTTAGAGCCCGTTCGGTGGCGCACAAGTTGGCCACTTCGAAAAAGTTGCTGTGGCTGCTGCCGATATGCCAGTACTGAGTTTGAATCAGTATTGGAAAAACGAGTATAGAGTTAGCAATGGGATAGCAATAATAATGATATTAATGTGCAGTGACACAGCACCGAAACGTCGTGTAAGGGCTCAGGCCCTTGCTGCCGCCGTTCCATCGTTAGTCACTCGGTTTGCCATTCTCGTCATGTCAATGACTCGGATGACACCAGCAACAGAGAAGGCGATCTGGAACGACATGGAGACAACTGCTCTCATCGACTTTCTTCTTGAACACAAGGCGGAGGGCGACGGAATGAATTTTCAGAGTTCGTCATTCAATGCAGCTGCGATTTCCATCGCACCCCTCAAGACACAGGGACCGGCCAAAACTGGCAAGATGTGTAAGACTAAATGGCAGGGGGTATGTATGTCTACATATCTCCATTATTGTACCTAATAATTTCCGCAGATAAAGGCCACATACAATGCCATCATGGCATTTAGAGGGCAGTCAGGAATGTTGTGGGATAATGAGTGGGGAGCCGGCATAGATGAGTCATTGGCGAGTGTCTGGATGCAATATCTGACTGTCAAGGTGCGCAACAATTTCATGATCACTCAATATACAATTCATATGATTCATTTTGTCTCATGCGCTGATGTGCCCTTTCCGAAACAGCGGGTGGGTCTATTACAACAGGGTAGAGAGGTTTGCACCAGGCTATGCCAAAGGAGTGGTCACCCACGACCCAACCATGACTGAAAAAGTGCCGCATGCCGAGGCAACCACGAGTGCCACTGGAAATAACATCATAGCCTCAGAGGCTGCAGGGGGCACCACCATAACAGATGTTGAGAGTACCCGAATGGATGTGGACTCCACCTTCCCTCTTCCCGCCAGACCTAGCCCCGTATCTGAATCAGTTTCAACGACTAAAAGCAAAAGCAAGCAGAAATTCTCAGCTCTAGGTGACTCCTCGACATCCATCAACATATCCGTCACCGGCACTGGCACTTCCGTCATATTGAGTGACAAAAAAGCCAAGTCTGAGCCGAAGAGTGCGACACAGCTGGACAAGGTTTCGAATGCGGTCGCTATCAACAACATGCAAGGGTCGATCAATCGCCTCACTGACGCTTTCGAAAAAGCTATGCTCCCCCCTGAAGAGGCTGCAGTTGGACGAAAGGGTGATGCACTCACACTTTTGCAATCACAAGATAACGGCTTCACAGTAGGTGAAAAGATTTTGTTTGTAGGTCTATGCAGACAGAACCAGGACAGAACCAACACGTACCTATCCCTCACTGATGCAGAGATTAGAAAGGGCTGGATGCGTAGCTTGTTGGATAAAGCACATGACCATAGTATGTAATTGCCTCATCTTTCTGTATCTCCAAGTTGTTGCTTGTCGTTTTGTACCCGGTTGGTAAGCTTTCACATGTACCTTGTAGTTTTGTACATTCCATGTTCGCCCTCCCTCTTCTGATTCTCAAATATTGCAATAGTATCATGTCATGCATTTCCGAGCTACTAGTACATGCGAGAACATATCAGGACTACACAAAAAGAAAATTGAGAACATATTGTTACCCCCTGCGCACCCTCCCACCCCCTGAGCCATACTCACTCATCGTGGTCACCATTGTCATCAATAGTATTGTCAGTGGTGTTGTCCTAATCACCTGTATCATTATCCTCATTGTCATCAAGACCCATCTCCATACGCCTGACCTGATAATCTGCCCACATCTTTGTAGCAATCTCATCCCGCCTGTCATCCTCATCCCCCTGCTGCCCTGCACCAGCCGCCACACCATGATCTCCCTCATATTCAGTGTCATGATTGAGTTGGACTTGAGTAGTAGATAAGTGAGGGTCCATAGAATTATCGTGCTCGCGGATGAAGTTGTGTATGGCACACATTGCAGCGGGGATTCGCACCTGCATGTTGAGGTTGTATTCAGGTGCCAATAGTAGAATGCAGAATCGTCATTTCAAAACCCCGAAGATCCGTTCAATAACGTTGCGTGCAGATGCATGATGAAGATTGAATAACTCCTGCTTGTTAGTAGGTCTACAACTGATTACTGACTGACTAGTTTGATAAGAATGATTGATAAACGTACCTGACACCTGCGTGACCCCATTCAGCCAGGTGATAGCGAACTCCACGGTAGGGAATGAGAAGCTGATCACATATAGGATAGCCAGCATCTGCTAGATAATACTTTCCATCAGGAATTGCAAAGCCATGGGCTCGTGCATCCTCATATACACATGCATTGGTCGCTGACCCCTCCCACCCAGTGAGTGCATATACAAATCGCATAGCAAAAGAGCATGCAAAGAGACTGTTGTGGGTGATTGCAGTCTTGTGATTTCGAAATGTTGCCCGCATGAACGCCGGCAGCATGCAATGGAAATGGCTTCCATCTAACGCACCAAGGACGTCCTTGAAGTAGGGATAGAATTTTGGATTACTACAAATTTCAGGTGGGCATGGATCGTCTTGGGTCGGTAAGCGGACATATTGGGTGTAAAATGGAGGGGACGAAAAGAAGCGGAGCATCGATCGGAAATGGCTATGGGGGGGCATAAATGATCTGTGCTAGTGTGTGTGTGTGGGTATTACACACCATGAAATTGTGTCATTGGACCTCTGAAAGTGTTCGCCAAGATGTCGTACCGATAATCCTGTTACAGAGACATAGAGAAAAATTGCTAGCTGTTCCTCCAAGGAAACATGGCGGGAATTCTTGAGCCCCATACCTCGTATGGTAGTAATCAGGGCCTCAAAAACATGGTGTCGAACGCCCAGTTGAGATAGGATGTGCTTGGGATGGCCGGCAAGGAGTTCCATAACCCAACCTTCACCGGTGAGTATTGATGTATGATACGGTTCCTTTACAAAAACTGATTCCACAAGTGATACAGTAGCTATCATGATGATGCTCATGAAGAGCCCCATGAAGCGGATAACACGTTGTTGTCGAGTGTGCGGCAGATAGGTGAGGTTATTGTGATCAGCTATATCTAATCTATTCTCCCGAAACGGTATGTATACATGGTATTCAAACTCAGTACCGGCATATCGGCGGCAGCCACAGCAACTTTTTCAAAGTGGCCAACTTGTGCACCAGCGAACGGGCTCTTAGGTATCATTATATACATCACTTACCTGTTGTGCCTGCGGTGGCCGCTTTCTCTAGCGGTTGGTGGAGTCTTGAGGTTGGTGGCTGAGTTTTAAGTTAGTGGCTGAGGCTGCAAAAAGCAGACCCCATGGCTTGAACAAAATACAAAACTGACTTTGAATGCCAGAAGATTACATTATGACTAGTAATTCAAAGTAGAATATCTTCCTAATTTAAGTACTAGCATTTATCAACCAAGACTGAACACTATTTTGGCCTTAGCCAAGCCAAAACCCGCCAGCTTACCCACAACCCCGCCACAAACCCGCCAAAAGACCTGCAACCCGTGCCATGGGTATGGGTGCGGGTTGACTCCCAGACACCCGCAGGAGTACCCGTGTTACAGCTTACCAGCAACCCAACCACAACCACTCGACATTCAATGAAGTCAAGCAGAAGAAAAGCAAGGTTATGAAAGGTAAGTAAAACAGTTATATTGACTAATTACTATGTTTCCAGAGGTGTTCTGGGTGCACCAGTACCCACACCCAGGCCATCTCACTGGCACCACCACCCAACGCGAACACGTTACCCGGGCCACATGACCACCACCACCACCCAACAACCAACGACACAAACACGTCACCGCCCAATGCAAACACGTCACCCGGGCCACGTGACCACCACCACCACCACCCAACAACCAATGACGCAAACGTGTCACCGCCCAACGCGAACACATCGCCCAGGACACATCACCACCACAACCCAACAACCAACAAAGCAAACACATCACCCAGGCCATGTCACCCGAGAAAAGGACTCAGGGAGCAGGGAGTGGGTGAGTGGGCAAGCAAGTGGGTGAGTGCGCGGGGTGAGTGAGCAGTGAGCGGGCGAGCAGGCGAGTGTGCGCTCGCCCGCTCAGTAATTATATTATTATGTATATAATTAGTTGTAGTAATCATGAGAGACCTGCCGCATGCCTGCTGCAGGTCTCCTACCCATAGTACTACAGTAGTACCCACCATGCGGGTATGGGTTGTGACAGGTACGGGTACGGGTAGCCGAAAAAAACCTGCGGTAAACCCGCGCTATACACTACTACCTAGAACCACTGGGACAAATATGGCTCCATGTGTTTCCTTGTTTTTAGCAATCTCATCCTATATAGTATATGTTATCATAGATCAAATGAGTATAAATCCAGATCAATATGACATTTCTCATGCCGCCTACTCCCAAGCCTAGTTCCCAGACATAAGATATGTATACTGGTGTTTGTCACAATCAAAGACCTGCTTTGGAGCAAAATCAAGGTCTTTTGCGAAGTTAGGGTTTCCTATTTGTTGCTCTAGTACAAGAAGTGGATCACAATACCACACCTCATATCTTGTGGTCATCCATGAAGGAACAATGTCACTATCTGATCATACTCCACTGAGAATGACTTCCATAGGAGATCACATTCCTTAATGGCATCAATGGTTGAGTGCATCTTCTGATGATCTGCCAATGGTGGTGGAGAATTTGGATAAAGTGATGCAAGATTTTGAAGATGTTTATCAAGTTTAGTGTTTGACATTTCTTCCTCTGCAAATTCAAACTCTGCACGGCTATTGAAAGACGAATAATCATCAACAGCATGTTCAGGTCAAGGAGGAGGAGGAGCATCCAGTGGAATATCATTTCCATAGCTATCACAGGGTGTACCATCAATTATTGGATGATAATGAATATTGGGAGCTGCAGAGTTGGACCCAAACCTAGATCCCTGAGGAGGCTTGTACTCAGACTCAGACCTTTGAGCTGGAGGATCCTCGTACTCAGGATCCAAGCTTTGATTTGGCGGAGACCGGCCTGGGGACTGGGACCCACTAGCAGACTTATACCCAGACTTGGAACCGAATCCTCGAACTCAAGGAGGCTCGGACTTGGACTCAGACCTTTGAGCCAGAGGAGCCTTGTACTTAGGCTCTAGTCCCTGATTCTGAGAAGACCCAGGCCCGGGGTGGCCTGGGTGGGCTGCATCAATATGCTGTTGGAGGCCCTATGAGAACTTGCAAGCCTTACGACAGCCCAATATTGGGCACACAAACACAGGTGGATGGAAGGGCTTGTGATAGTGCATTGTTTAACTAAAAACTTTGGTTGGATTCCAGACTAGTAATGGACTGACAGTAATGAGGTGACTTACCTCAAAAGTCGTGACTTGATGATGTAAGACTATATAGTGTTACACAATGTGATGACTTTTAAAAACAAACATCAAACAACAACAACAATAAAACAAAAGTCGAATACAACTAGTACTACTATGCTGGCGAAAAATATGCCCGCTACAATGAATTTGAGGCTGAAGGGATTCATTCTGAAGCCTAAAAAGACAAGGAGGAGAGCAGTGGAGCTTGCACTGGAGAAAGTCAGCAAGGAGCTCGCAAAGCAAGCAAAAGCAGCCACAGCCACAGCAAAGGTCTAGTGAAGGACATGGGTAACCCCCGGGTACTTTTGGCTGTACCCGTACCTGTACCCGTCAAAACCTGTACCCGCCACCAAGGGTCCGGGTACAGTCACAGGTATGGTCATTTCGACCCGGGGTGCACCCATACCCATACCCATGGGCAGGTACCTGCAGGTATCACACATAATATATTCTATATAATTTATCTACATAAAATATACATACACCCCTTGTGCTCGTTTGATGAGCAGAGGGGATCAACACCGTCTTGCGTTTGAAGCGAGACGGCAGGTATTGGGGTGGGTGATAAGGCCGGGGTGGGTGACGAGGCTAGGGTGTGGTAGGTGACGAGGACAATGTGGCCATCTTGCATTTGAAGCAAGACAGCGGGTGTCGGTGTCGGTGATGAGGCCAGGTAGGTGTTGAGGGATGGGGTGGTGTGGTGGGTGACAGGGACGATGTGGCCATCTCACATTTGATGCAAGACAGTGGATGTGGATGTGGGTGATGAGGCGGGATAGTGGTGTCCTATTTCGGACATTTACACAACCTTTAAACAATTGCCACATGGACATTCCCACCAATTCTTTTATTATATCTTCTTTGATCACAAGGCACAACAACTGCATTCTGCTCCAGACTCGGCCTGCCACATGGGAACTCCACCAATCTATTTCCATCCACAACTGATCGGGTTTTGTTCTAATCCCCATTTGGACTAATGATGACAAGGCACACCATTCCCAACTCGCTTCCGGATTCTGGACCCACAAATGATCGATCACACTTCTATTGATCGATTACCAGATAAACCTGACAGCTGCCAATCATTATTTCGGTCCATAGCCTTGTTCATAGCCTTGCCCATAGCCTTTCGATCGCAAGGCTATCCCACTATCCCGGTCCACAAACATGCACCAACCTCATGCCCGATGATCACCTTTATTTAGTATATTCCTTTCTTCACATTTCCTTTCTCTCTTGTGCTATGCACATTATCACCTGATGATTGCCTGCAAGCACAGCACGTCCGATTTATGTCCGAATGTAGTAGTACACAGCCACTGTACCATTAGTGTATATATTGCAATAAACAAGTAACAGACTCTCCAGTCTGTTATCTCAGGATTACCACCAATAATCTTCGTGGCATCTAAGTCATAGCATTCTGGCAACCTCCCCTCTCTTCCTCTTCACCTCTAACCATTTTGCATTACTCTCTAGTCTTGTATCTTCATAGGAAGGCCAGTACTTAGTTGTATTTGGTGTTGCCCTGACAGGTAGGTGGTAGATGGGTGTGGGGGCCGAAGTTGAAATCGAACACCCTGCGCTCTCTTGAGGAGCATGGGGTCGGTTCTGGTGGTGGTGGTGGGTGCCACGTCAGACGTGTTGTCTTGCATTTAACCATGAAATGTACCTATATATATATACAGTACATTAAATAAATATGTAGATAAATGTTTGCTTACTTTGTTTGCCCGCGGTTACCACTTTCTCGAGCAGTTGATGGTGTCTTGAGGTGGGTGGCTGAGTTCGAACTCAGTGGCTGAGGCTGAGTATGGGCGAAAATCACACAGCCATGGCTTGAACAAAATACAAAAGCTTGTCAACCTCTTCAAATTAAAACTATACAACAATAAGATTCTATATAGTTACTGAACTTGCTTAATGTATATATATTTAAGTGACAGGTCCATATATGAGTGACGGGTCTGACCTCACGGGTATGGGTTTTTGCCGGGTATGAATATCTGTACCTGTACCCGCACCCATAGAAATACCAACACATAACCCATGGGTATACCCCTACCCATGTCCTTCACTACAAAGGTCCTTGCAATATCCCACAAAGAAAATGTGATGGCAGAGAGTGACCTGTTAACAGCTATGCATGCCAACCACCCACCTGTGAAACCGAGAACAAAAGTTGCCTGGACAACGGCTATCCAGGAGATATCTTCTGGAGATACAGAAGCGGCAGTAGATCCAGGGCCTGCAGAGGATGAGAACAACAGCAGGGAAAAAGGTAAGTTACTACTCAGATACATGAGTATGCAACTACTTACTGATCTCATACCTAGCTAATGACTCCGATGATGTGGCACCTAAAAGGAAACAGGGGGCGTCAGTGGAGACTCTGGAGAAGTGTGTGGAGGAGCCTGTGAAGCAAACAAAAGTGGCCGCAGCTGCAGGGGCAGTGTCCTACCCGGAAACCATGACAGCGAGCAGGTTAGTAGATTTGCGTGGTGTGGAGTGCCTACCTGCAAGGAGAGGTATCATCGGTCCTGGAGGTACAGTGAACGCTGGCGTGCAAGAAGGTAAGTCGCCAAATTCAATGTATAATGCAATAACTTACTAATACTTGTATGCAAGATGATGAGCTGGCTCCTGATGTCGACGAGTCAAATGACAATGAAAAGGAGGAGTCAGACACTCACGACAACAAGGAGGACGAGATGGACACTGACAACAACAGAGATGAGGACCACGGAGACAGGGACAGCAGGGGCAGAGATGTTGATAAGTATAGCAGAGATGAGTACAACAAAGATGATGATGATGTTGATAAGTATGGCAGCAACTGTTATCTCAATGAGAAATGACTAATAAAGTTGTCAACAGGGAAACTAGTGGTGGAGACCTGGACTTACTTACTGCATACAAGATCCTTGATGACAACTTGGAGGGCTGTGAAGGCTGGGGCTTTGAGGACAAGGATGAGGTCTATGGAGGTCGAGGCTTCGGGGTCGAGGACCACAGAGGTGAATACCTGTTTGACAACCACTCAGTTGTTCACACACATCCCAAGTGTAAGCACCCTGGTGACTCATGCACAGACTTACAAAAACCAGTGAAGAAGCCTAAGGCCGCAAAGTGCAAGGCTGAGATTGCGGAAGCAAAGGTGGCTTGTCAGGGCGACACCAAATACAACAAAGTACTGGTTATCCTGTACAGATACAAGATCAGAGGATGAAGCAAAAGGTTAGAGGAGGAGGATAAGAGGGAAGAGAGAGGAGAGAGGTCGCCAGAAAGCTATGACTTAGATGCCACGAAGATTATTGGTGGTAATCCTGAGATAACAGACTGGAGAGTCTGTTACTTGTTTATTGCAATATATACACTAATGGTACAGTGGCTGTGTACTACTACATTCGGACGTGAATTGGATGCGCTGTGCTTGCAGGCAATCGTCAGGCGATAATGTGCATAGCACAAGAGAGAAAGGAAATGTGAAGAAAGGAATATACTAAATAAAGGTGATCATTGGGCATGAGGCTGGTGCATGTTTGTGGACCGGGATAGCGGGATAGCCTTGCGATCGAAAGGCTATGGGCAAGGCTATGGGCAAGGCTATGGACCGAAATAATGATTGGCAGCTGTCAGGTTTATCTGGTGATCGATCAATAGAAGTGTGATCGATCGTTTGTGGGTCCAGAATCTGGAAGCGAGTTGGGAATGGTGTGCCTTGTCATCATTAGTCCAAATGGGGATTAGAACAAAACCCGATCAGTTGTGGATGGAAATAGATTGGTGGAGTTCCCATGTGGCAGGCCGAGTCCGGAGCGGAATGCAGTTGTTGTGCCTTGTGATCAAAGAAGATATAATAAAAGAATTGGTGGGAATGTTCATGTGGCAATTGTTTAAAGGTTGTGTAAATGTCCGAAATAGGATGAAAGAATGTTCGAAAAAGGAAACTAGATAGGGGTAAAAGTCACATCATGACATGGCTGCTGCAGCTGTTCAAGCTGAGAAATATGTGAGAAGCAAGGAGAAGAAAGGCAAGAAGATGGAGTTGAGAAAACATGTTGACATGCTGCGTGCTCCACCAGCTCTAGACCCGGCTATTCGGAAGCAGAAGGCCCTTTCTGATGACTCAGATAGGGTGTGCATATAAGTTCTTCCTTACTCTCATAGACCATAGTCTACTCATTCAATGCCAACAGTGCCCCGTTCACAGACCCCCAAAAAAGAAGGCCAATAAGCCCAATATCAGGGGGCTGCATGTCAATTGGATCCCTTCTGAGTCACAGATAAAGCCTATTCTGGCACAAGGAGGTTGTGGGCTTCGCATGCCAGTGACTGCCCCCCAGCCATTGCTGACAAGGAAGTCAGTGGTGTTGCTGTGGGTGGAATTAGTGATGGTGATGACTCTGTTGAACGTCCTCGTCCCAGGAATGTGAAGCCTGTAAGGTACTATGGTAGAGGCCCACAGGTGGTAGCCCAAACAGCCACGGTGAGTCACCATCTCGACTCCGATACGTGTTTTCTTTATTTACATGTTACAGGTACACTCTCTCGCCAAGATTAGCACTGCCCCAAGTGTCCAGACTGTCTCTAATGATCACCTGCCTGCTCATGGTGCCCATGCCCAGGGTAGAAAGGAGATCAGTCTGCATTAGTTACCAGTTGTAGTCAGAGAGGACTTCTGCCTCAAATTTGTTCTGCTTCTCTGGGAATTTGCAGGAACATTAGGACCGTGGGATGTCATCAACGAAGACCAACTCACTCAGCTCTAGTACACAGCAATACCTGATCTCAACTCTCAGCTCAAGACTGACCTATTGTTCATAATCATGAAATTGGTGAGTTTTATCTGATTATGATTGATGTTGCTAACTGTTCCATGAAAACTAGAGTGATGATCGTCTTGCAGAGTGGCAGAATAAATTTGGGATGACAGCAATGATTGTTCTGGATGTTGTACTCTCTCAAGAGCTCAGGGTTCACAACAACCATGAGTCGCGTTCAGACCTTGTTAACTGGTTGCTCGAGGGGGACAACAAGACCTACAATTACTATTACAAGACTGTTTGTTCTGAATGGTCATTTGCCTGTTGTAAGTAATCATCTTTATTTATTACTGTTACTCACATTTTTGCAGGGTATCTTTCAATCACATCTCATCTCTGCAACTCTTGCTGTCCACTTCACATTTATTTTGAGTATTACCCATCAGTATGACGTGCATCTTGTAGTACCCTATAAAGGGGATTCAAATATATTTGCTATGCTATGTGAAAATAAGTACTTTTTTCAGAGCATGGTGTTCTTTTTAAAGCTCTGTGTCCTTTTTAAAGTTGAATCACCTTGCTGGCCTTTTCACAAGGCAAGTTCCAAGGCAAAGTACTTTTTCAAGCCGGAAAAGGCCCAAACTCTTTTAGGCC
>QLPF01001092.1:0-11811 GCA_003314045.1 Hygrophorus pudorinus
GGTGAGGTGCAGTGCAATGCACTGTAAAGAAGAAAAGAAAGCCCAAACAGCCTTGCTCCACTCCTACCTCCCCGCACACTCCTTTTGTCTGACGTTTCCGTCCCATTCCGCCAATGGGTGGTCATGGTTGTTGCATGGCCTGCCCCCTGAGGTATGTCCGTCTCAGTCTCCGCCTCCTTCTATCTCTGTCCTGTCCTCTCTTGATCGCTCTAGGTGTCTTTGTTCACGTTCCCCCATCCCTCTGTAAAGTGTTTCGTCTGTGCGATGAAGTCGAACAGATGTGGAAGCAACTTAGTGGTGTTTAGCAGTTTGTCGATCTTTCTGGTGTCCCTGCCTCCCGCTTGTGCCAACGCTCATCTCTGAACTGTGTACACCCTGCATATCATGAGGTAATGGTGTACCGTTTCTAGTCCGGTTCGGCATTATTCGCACCTTGGTGAGTCTGCCTTGGATATTCTAAATAGATGTGCTTGCAGCAGAACATGTCCTGTACATAACTGAATAAGAAGACTAGCCTTTTTGCGCGATAGCTCCTTCGTTAATTTCAAGTGGTTCTTTGATGGTACGGACTCATTGATGCCCTTGGCTCTTCCAAACCGTGGGGAGGTGTCTTCCATTTGTTGTTGGCTCTGCGCGCCAGGATGTTGTTTGCCTTGCGCAAGGCGGCTGCCTTGCTGCACGGGAGTGCTTTCCGCAGCAGTGCCAGTAACTCTCGTTTCCTGCTGGATCTGTGAGTTATTGCTCTTTTTGCTTACCTGTCTGCCTCCTCGTTGCCGGGTACTCCCTCGTGTCCTGGAACCCATCTTATCATCATCCTCAAGCCCTTATGTCTCCCCTTCACCAGGCTCCACCTTCTATGGAACATATCCCAAATATAGTGAGCAGGTGTGGCCGTGATGGCCCTTGTTCGTGTGATGGCTGCCAGGTTGTCCGCAGCCAAGGATACCCTCGTAACATTCCTTTCCTTTCTGATCAGCTCCAAGCCCAACACTAATGCCACTCCCTCTGCCTCCAGCATCGTATGATCTTTTTCTGAACCTAAGAGGAGTCTTACCGTAGACTTTTTGATTCTGTTCCAGTACAGTACTGCCGCTGCACCGATCTGCCCTTCCATGCCAGATCTGTCAGTATATACTTGGATTTCTGTGGAGTCCCCCTCGCCCATGTCAACGGCATCTTCTCGTGATTCTGCTATTGATATGTCAAACCCTGGCTTCCATTTCGGGTCGAATCTTCCAGGTGTGATCTTTTCCATGTCGTTGGGTTTGATCCCAAAGTCGTGCATGAGGCCATGTATTGGCACGGGGTGGTGTCGTACCCGTCCTCTCGCCACTCGCTGCACATGCTTATGTAGCGGATGAGATGCCGGCAGTGTTGCCAGACGCAATGCCGCTTTGCATCTTTGTTTGTCCACGAGTATCTCCATGGGTAACAAATTGGCGTGAGCATCCAGGGTGTCGGCTGCCATGGTGTGTATTGCCCCTGTGATCAATATTGCCACCTGCCTTTGGATTGCTGTGAGCTTGCTGACTATTGCGGATCCCTTCCTGTTGTCGCCTGGCTGCTGTCTCTGAGCAGGGTTAAGAAAAATGTCAGCTGCGTACAAGATGTGCGGGATTGCTACCGTAATGTATAGTTGCCTTAAGAAAGGCATGGCGACTCCCTTCATCACCCTAGCCAATCGTTTCATCTGTGCCACCCACGCTTGCCCCTTTGCCACTGCATGTGCCCCCTGCTCTTTCCATTGCAGTTCTTGGTCGAGCCGTACTCCGAGGAATATAACGCAAGCCCTGGGCAGGATTGTTTGGTTTCTGAGTTGTAGGGTGGGTCTGGGCATGGCAATCCTGCGTCGCCTGTTCTCCAGGTCCGGAATCTTTTTCCTTGTTAGGTCTAGCAGCTGGAACTTGTCGACTCCGAATTCGCAGTTATGTTCAATGGCCCACTCAAAAATGCCCCCAGTGCATTCCATTATGTCTTTCAAGCTCGTGTGCATCTCCCCGAAACTGTGCCCGATGGCCATGACGAAGGCATCATCTACAAATAACCCTCCATGTTCCCCGCTCTTTGCTCGCAGGATCTCCAGTATCCCCGGGTTGTACAGTATATATGTTATACCGGATAGTGGGTTGCCCTGGTCTAGACTGTTGTCGATGCCGAATTCCTCAGACCTGAAGTCATCAAACGTCAGCACTGTACGCCTTCTGTCCAACCTTTCCATCCAATCCGTATGCTCCTTGGGTATGCCCCACGCCCTCAGATTGTGCACCAATCTTCTAATGTCCACACTCAGAAACGCTCCTTTGACATCCAGGAACAAGATCAATACCACCAAACCTTTGTGCCAGGCGTCTTTCACCATGCACACCAGCTTGTGTACAGAGTTGGTAGTTGAGCGTCCCGGTTGCCCTCCAAAGTGCAGCGCTGGGGTGATCCCCAATCTTTCTCCGTGTGTCACGACATCCTCGGTTTTGCATCTGTTCAGCAGTTTCGCGTGCCCGTCCGATAGCACCACAGGTCTCCAGGCTCCTGGTACTGTGTAGTCGGTCTTGCCTGGTTTTCTTATCACCGGCAAGTGTGTGAGCTTCCATTCTTCGGGGTAGTACTGCAACGTGTCGGTTGTGCGGTACACGGGTCCCAGGTGTGGCACCAACACTTCCCGCACGTTCAAAAACACGCAGTTGGGTACTGTCTCACTTCTTGTCCCCTTGTACGGCTTCAGTCTCTGGATGGCCCGGTGAATCTGTTTGTTTGTCACCGGTTTGTATTTCCACCTTGGTTCTGGGTATACGAAGTCAGGTACAGAGGACAATGCAGGTTTCAGCGGATAGAAGAGTTTATAAAACATCTTAGCTTTGTCCTCGTTATCCCGTGCAATCGCCTGCATCTGTGTCGCCGTTCCCTTCAATGTCAGTGTTGGTACCCTCGTCCTACCTCTGTCTGTCGACGGTCCTCCTGCCAATCTGTTAGCGTCCCATATCGACATGCTGTTCAAGCCCACCAGCCACTGTTCCCAGTGCTTTGCCTTTTGTCTATGAATGTCCATTGCGTACTCGTTCCACGCCATTCGGTATCTTTCCTGGTCCAGGTGCCCTTCTAGCCCCCGTACCCTCCATGCTGCTCTTGCCAGCCGCTTCATGTTTCTTCTCTTGAGGGTGAGCTCCTTGGTCCACCACCTCTTGGAATGTGGGCATGGCTCTGACGTTCGCACATGCAATACAGTCGTTAGGCGTATTGCTTTGTTGATGGCATCTAGTCTGGGCTGGATCTCCTCCCTGTCAATAATTTCTGTTGGGGGGGGTAGGGTACTCAGCTTCTCCGCTAGAGTTTCCACGAATTCTTTCCAGTTAGTGTTGTGATATTTATACCTCGACTCGAATTTATTTTGCACCATGTTTAGCCTAATCTTGCTGATGACAGGGAAGTGATCTGTCTTTACCGGCCTCCATTGGGGGCGTGTGTCGCACATTTCGAACAAGCCCTTGGCACTCACTTGACAGAACACATTGTCTACCCTTGTTAGGTTGCCTGACGCCATTGCACATAGTGTTGGTATTCCCTGTGGCAGCATCATGACCATGTCGTGTTTAGCCATCCACCCGAGTAATCTATCTGCCGCCTCCAAGTTGCGTCTTGTGAATAGGTGGTTATTCCTCTCCTCGTCCCAAAGGGGGCTATGACGATTGAAGTCCCCAAGCCATACATACCATATTTGCCCTCTCACGCTTCGTGCTGCCTCGTCCATATATCTGTCCACCGCTTTCATGGCGTTGTCGTGCTCTCCGTCACTGTATATGTTGATCAGTCACAGCACCCCCTGTTGCCCCCTTACCTGTATCGCCACCACGTCCGGGCATTTTATATCGATTTGTGTCCACTCATTCGACGAGATGGTTGTCTTATTTACCATGATGAGTGCCCGCATTTTCTCTGGTTGGTCAAAGTGGCCTGTTGGGTATACCGTAATCCAGTGGTTTGTTGCTTGTGTGTTTCCTAAAAAGTTGATGTGAGGTTCCTGCGTGGCAGTGATGTCGAACTTATCCAGGTAAAGCTGATGTAGGAGGTCAAGTTGCGCTTCTGCGGACCTATTCAGGTTCTGTTGCCAAATTCATATCTGCTGTCCTAGTAGTATAGATCGGTCAGTTGTATCAGTCATAAAAAGCGTTCAGGGAATTCTGGGCAGACTCGTCGTTGTCTCTGTCTCCCCATCCTTGTCGTCGCTCTTGTGTTTCACTCTCTTTGTGTGAGGTCTCCCCGCTCTCGTGTTCGGGGCCCAATAGTCCTCCATCTGTGATTGAGCCCATTGCAGTCCTGCCTGTGTCTCTGTCCTTCCTGCTCCCCTTTCCCTTGTCCTGGGTTCCACATGCAGTGTGTTCGCCCTTGTCGCGGATCCTCTCCCGCCTGCTTGTCTGTGTGTCAAAAGTTGTCTGGGTGCTCCTGTGTTTCCCTGCATCGCGTTCATGCCATTCTGTCCCCTATTGCCTCCGTCTGTAATTGCCGTTGCATGCCCCCCCCACGCTCTCCGTTCTCTCCCACGTGGCCGGGTCTTTCATTGGGAAGAACCTGTAGTTGTATCCTGGGATTCTGGCATGCAGTTCCATCATCTTTTCTTGGAATCGCGGGCAGTTCCTATCAGCAGCACCATGTCCTTGGGCCTTGCAGTTAGCACAATTATACCTCATCTTTTCTTTTACTGTACATGCGCTGGTTCTGTGCATCCCCGTGCATTTGGTGCATGTATCGTGAATGTATTTGCATTCAGCCACCCTGTGACTAACCCTTATGGCCTGACATTTAAGGCATCTCTTAGGGTTGATGCGGTTCCTTCGTATGGCGACATGCTTCCCCTCTATAATGAGCCCATCCCTGATGGTGCGATTAGCTTGTTCTGGATCGGCCAATCCCATGATAATATGTGCTGTCCTCTGCTTTTCGGCCCTGTCTTCGATTTTCTTGATGTACCTTGCCTCGCAGACGGCCCCTCGGTCGAGTCCGCTATCGGATTCCAATTTCACCAAGGCTGTGAACATGTTAGGGTCAAATGAGACAGGTATGTACTCCGCAATGACCATGCACAAGGCTGCTTCTGCTACCGCTGTCCCTCCAAGCTTGTCCGCGAATTTGTCCATGATACTGCTCTGCCGAAGCCACTTAGCCGCTCCCTCAGTTTTGAGGACCAGGACAGCGCCGCCTCCACTTGTTTTCCTGACGTGCAAGAATTCCAGGTCATTTGGAGCGTCGGTTTCTGTGCCTCTGAGTGCTTCCGCCACTAACTGGGCCTTGGCTAGAATTTCTTTTTCCGTTAAGCCCTGGAAGATGTCCATGGCCACTGTAGGATCCTTCCTGACAATAACCTGATGTTGCATCCTCTCAGTCCTTGCTATAGCATCTGCATGTGTTGCTGGGGCAGTTTTGGTGATGCTCACATAAGTACATAGATTGACTCCCGAGTTGTACCCCGGTAAACAAGGTCCAACCTCCTCATTTCCCAGGTCGTCGTCAATATCGTCAATTCTGTTGTGGGTCGCTGCTGCTGCTGTAGCCCAGTCCGTCGCCGCCTCCATTATCTCCTTCGTCACATCCTCCAAGTCGGTTTTGGCGCTGTTCCAGGCCTTCTCTAAGTTTGTGGAAGCTACTTGGCTCTGAATGGCAATGTGTTCTAAGTGATCTGCTAGGGATTCCAGCTTTGTGGAGTGGGTACTCAGCTGTCTGGAGCACAATTCCACTATCCTATCTGCAGTGGCCCCTTCTGTCGCGTCTTCCATCAGGATCACCACCACTCTAATGGTGTCTGTCACGGTTTTTGCACTCTTGAGGCGACTCAGGTTGTCCACGATCCTATTCAATGCTCTAGCCAACTCCGGTAAGTTGCCCTTGTCCTCGTCATTTAAAAACTTGTTGGCTGCCAAAGTGGCTTTTGCTTCTGTTCTAGCTTTGCGTAGAAGCATCATTCCTGTTCCTGTTTTTTGGTTTGGCGGTGACGTGGCATTTGCTTGCGCCGCCGTGTCCGTGCTGAGCCTTCTTTCGTTGTTGCTCATGTGTTTGTCCTTAGTTTAGTTTATAATCTCAAAGTATTAGTATGCTTAAGAAAAGCTTTTAGCGGCACCAAAGAGTTCGCAGTCCCTGCTATCCTGTCGTATGTGTCGGGGTCCTAGTAGGGGTGCCAATAAGGTGGTCGCCAAGAGAGATCCAAAGATGGGAAACTTCAAGCCCCTCACGCATACAATTACACCACTTAATCACACGACCGAACCCGACCACCTTATCTTCTTGCGAGAGTACTGTATTAGCGAAGTCAACAAAGGACACATGTCCGGCCCGTTCACAAGAAACGATATGGAAGTTTTTTTTCGGCAAACCTTTTCGCACCTCACCTTTTGGCTGCGTCAACAAAGCCGGTTCACCCGGAAAATTGCATGCAGTGCAGGATCTTTCCTTCCGCAGCACCGAGGGCCTATCTGTCAATGACCAGATAGATGCTGAGGACTTCCAAACATCCTGGGGTATAGCAGCTGAGATAGCAGAAATAGTAAGTCCACCTCCCCTAAAACTCTCATAGCACAAGCCTCCAGTTACACATGCTCGCACAGCACCTCAGCTGTTGCGAACGCGGGTCTCCCCCGCACCCTATTTGCTCCTGATCACAAGTCTCCCTTGCGACAGGCCTCTATTGCACTGTGTCCACAAACTCGTGCTGAACACCTACTCTTTTTTCTTCTTTATGTTCTTCTTCAGATTGCAAATGCACCACCTGGAACTCGCACAGGATCTCTAGACATTGTCGCAGCATATAGAACTTGTCCAATTTACCCACTGCACAAGAAATATTTCGCTGTCCGTGTCAGTGACGAGTTTTTCGCCGACCACTGTTGCTGTTTCAGATGCAGAGCCTCCGGCGGCTGCGAAGGCCAAGTAGCCGACTCTATCATTGAAGTCCTGGAGAAGTTAGGTTTTGGTCCGGGCCATAAGTGGGTCGACGACATAGTCAAGTTCTCTTTCCCCAACGGCAGCGGGGGCTTGATAGACGGCATCGAAACACCATACTCATACCCTTACGAGATCGAAGACATCATGGTGGCATCCACATGTTTCGGCGTTCCCTAGCTCAAAGACAAACTTCAAACTTTCAGCTCCTCGCTAATCTATCTCAGCTTCCTGTGGGACCTTCCGGCCAAATCCGTCTCACTACCTGAGCCGAAGCGTCTGCACTTCAAGGAGAAAGTCGATTTATTTGTAAGCTCTTACTCCAACAATCGTGTGACTCGCAAGATAACCATGAGTCTACACAGCTCTCTGTCACACATAGCCTTTGTGTACCCACACGGCTGTGCCTATCTTCCCAATCTCTCTGCCTTTATCTCCTCGTTCAGACACAACAAGTTTGCCCCCAGCTTCCCTCCCCATTCCGTTATATCCGATTTGCGCTGGTGGTCAGTTACCCTGGATGTCACTGATGTATCCCGGTCCCTCGTTCCACACGGACCATTGATAGACCCAGATGTCTGGGTAGACATGTCCACGTCCTGGGGGATAGGCATCTTCGTAGGCACTCACTGGGATGCCTGGAAGCTGAGGGACGGCTGGAAAAACGAGTCACGAGACATAGGCTGGGCCGAGGGCATAGCAATTGAGTTAGCTATCATGATACTCGAGCTAATGGGCATGCACGATTGCCACATCCTGATACACAGCAACAACGCCGGGGTCATAGGTGCGTATACCAAAGGCTGGGGCAGAAATTTCCAGGTTAACACATCTATTCGGTGCACAGAGACAATAGCAATGTCCTGCAATGTTATGCACGAACTACTTTATGTTACTTCAGCAGAGAACAGAGCCGACCCAATATCATGCGGTATGTTGGGTCCATCCGTCCTCCAGAATCTTTTCCGAATAACACTCCCTTTGGAGCTTACCCCCTTCCTGGACCATGTCTCTTGCTGACGCACTTCTTGCCACAGCGCTCGCAAGTGCAAGTGCGATCCCCGAGACGGCTCCAACCTCTTCTACGTTGACCGGTAGTTTGGGGCGAGCGCCGTGCATCTCTGCGGATCAAATTCCCAAATCTAGAAAACCCAAAAAAAGATTGTATTATAGTTCCATCCCCATTCCGCCCTCACATTTTATCCAGTGACCACCTCAAAATGTGGTCCTCTCCAAACACCGCCGTGTACAATAGTAACCTTAGAGCTGACCTCTCCTCAGAAGCTGTTTCAACTCTTCTCCGCGTCCTTCTTGCATCTCTCGACATAAGTACTCGAAAAAACTATGGCTCCAGCCTACTCCGCTTCACCCAATTCTGTGACATGCAACGTATGCCCGAAGAAAAATGCATGCCGGCTTCCGAGCACCTCCTGTCCGCATTCTGCGCCAGTTGGGCAGGCCGAGTTGCGTCCACAACAGTAGGCACCTGGCTGGCAGGCCTTCACTTCTGGCACAAATTCCACGGCGCTGCATGGCACGGGGGCGAGGTCCTAGCCTCCATAACCAAGGGTATAGCTAAAATGGTACCGGAATCATCCAAATGGCCTCAATGACCCCCTGTAACCATATAACACATGCACACTCTTTTCGAGGGCCTCGACTTATCTAACTCCTTTGATGCAGCCATCTGGGCCTTAGCATGTACAGCATTCTGGTGCTGCAACCGGTGAGTAGTGACCTCACACTTGACATCGAACATGTCTCACACAATCACCATTGTAGTCTAGGTGAACTAACCATACCTAATGTTTGCAACTTCAACGATCGTAAACACGTCCATCGCAATGTAACCATCAAGAGAGGAAGGTGCGGCGACAACACTCCCCATCTCACCTTTCACATACCGTGGACCAAAACCACCAAGTTCGCTGGTGCAGACATAACCACCACATGCAACAGCGAGATAACATCGGCAGTGGATGCCCTTGATCACCATTTGCAAGCAAACGCAGCAGTTCCCGGCAACGCACCTCTCTTTGCGTTCGAAACCACCGGCGGATGGTCACCAATGACAAAAGCTTTCTTCATGTGCCGTTGTAACCAAATATGGGCGAACATTGGCCTCGACTCCTTGCTTGGGCACTGCTACAGGATAGGCGGAGCAACTGAACTGCTGCTCCATGGCATCGCACCGGAGATTGTCCAGGCGCAGGGTAGATGATTATCGCAAGCTTTCCTCACTTACTGACTCAATCCTTCCCCTTTTTCTCACTAACTCCTTCAATGCTAGTCGTATCGGTCTCGTACAAAGATCAATGTCTGTTTTCGTGCAGTCTCGTAGATTTCATCATGCGTAGTTTCACTTCAACCTTCTTGTACGCCTCAGAAAAATCGTAACATTCTCTGCTGCATGTATAAGCTCCAGTTTGGGGAGTCGCACCGGATGCACGACTGTTGTGAGCTTGTGGTATAGTCGTGCATCCTTTTTCGGTCCTGCCTTCAAGTACCTCACGCTCGAGAACGTGTTCCTTGGTTCTTATCACTAATTCCTCTCAGGTCAAGTCTATCACTTCTGACTTCGGAATTCTTGTTCTCAGCATTTCCTGATAACACGAAAGTGATCTCGGCATTTCCCGGTAACGTGAAAGTCACCTTGGCATTTCCTGGAACACGAAATTCCAAAAAACCAAAGAGCACGCTCTTCCTCCAAACTGACCAACTAACATTTAACATTGCGTTTGAAAATCCCTTTCAAACATCTTCGTCTTATTCCTGAGTTTTGTACATATCTTACAAAACTCACCCTTTCATTCAGCTTACAGCTTTAGTAAGCAAGTCTATTTAGGTAGGCTTTTTTGACTTGGAAGTTTTTTTGTCTGGGTCAATTTTCGTAGAGTGGGAAGACATAGTGGTGACGTACCAGGAGTAGTTATATCTTCTCTGTCAATAATCATAACCTTGTCGATGGTCTCTCCAGGCAGCTTTGGTGAGGGAGGGTGTGTGCTTAGAAGATATTGGTAGCCGTGTGCAGCTGTGGGGTGCTGAATTTTCAACAGACAGCTTGGAGCGGGAGGAGTATCATTGTCCGATTGAGAAGAATCGTTGTTGTCCATGGGATTAACAAGTTAGGGCGACGAGTGTGGGTTGGGACATGTGAGGTTTGGGACCTATGGAGACGTTCGGAGGAGTGCGTTACTCCTCCCAACGTTGGCTCAATTATTGCCCCGCAGTTGGGCAGGGCACTCAAAATTTCATGGGTGTTACATAGCCCTTGTCAGTTTTGATAACTTTCCAAAACAGCGACCAAAATTCATCAACTATTTCAACACCGACAGAAATATTAAACGCTGTACTAATCTAAAAGGTTAGGGGAGAACGAAGAAGGGGAGGACTTCTTGATGGAAGCAAGATTTCTCGCGTGAAACTCGCATGAAGCTCGCATGAAATCCATCATTTGCTCATGTGAAACTTGCATGGAGAGCACATGGAGAGCACATGGAGTGCTTCTCTGAGAAGCACCAATGCCATGTGGTCAGCCATGTGGCGAGCGGAGCAAGCTTTGTTTAGGCCCCAGCGGCAGGGGCAAATCAATTACATAAGCTGTCCTTCCCAAGGGTCCTCTCTTGCTGCCAGTGTCTTTATAAAGCTATTACTGTGAAGTTATTGAATAAAGAGTTCCAAATTGGAAGTGCAACAGATTGGAGCCCACACCCTGCTCATCCTTGCACACACATCTTGCCATGCTCAAACATGGGTCTGAGGCTCGCTCTGCTCGCGCACAGGGCTCGCTCTGCTCAGAGAATATAGCGAGCGAAGCAAGCTTTTTGTGCTCCACTGCAAATGTTCTCTAGCTATATATGTATCAGACTGAATACTCACAGGTTGGGTAGAAGCCTGTGAGTGTTTCTTTCAAGTTTTCATTGGAACATGAAAATGTGATAAAATATTCATCTATCTCACAGGTTGCCTAGGGTCTGAGAATCAAAAATCCCTTAGCTGGAGACTTATTTTCAAAAATGATATTAACCATCTCATGGGTTGGGCAGAGGTTTTTTTCAACTGGGAAATATATATTATGAAATTTAAATTAAACATTTCACGGGTCTCTGGGAAAAATGAGATTTAACATCTCAAAGAGCTCTTTTTGACTTGGAGATATATAATAAAAATCAGATTAAACATGCCACGGGTAAAGGTTTGAGCCAAGTAAATATTTTTGGGCCTGACATTTATCTTGCACACAGGAATAGCAAGCAAAGAAAACTCTTTGTACTTGAGTGCAGAGGTCCTCTGCCTAGATATTTATCTTAAACAAAAACAAGATTAAATATTGATTGCTCTCATGGGTTGGATAGAGGCCTGAGCGAAGCGAAGGTCTCTCTCCAACTAGGAAATATATATTATGAAAATTAAATCCAACCTCTCACAGGTCTCTGTGCCACTGGGGAAAATGAGATCCAAAGATATCCTTTTGACTGAGAAATAAATGTAATGAAAAGTAGATTAAACATGTCACGGGTAAAGGTTTGAGCCAAGTGAATGTTCTCTGCCCTGACATTTATCTTGAAGATTTTTGGTCACAGGACATAGCAAGCAAAAAACTCTGTGCTTCAGTACCGAGGTCCTCTGGCTAGCTATATTCAAAGAAAATAAGATAATATATTGATTTCTCTCACAGGTTGGGTAGAGGCCTGAGCAAAGCGAAGGTCTCCAACTGGGAAATATATATTATGAAAATTAAATAGAACATCTCACAGGTTTCTGTCCAAGGGGGGAAATGAGATTTAACATTTTATAGGGTGGATATCCAATGTCAAGTTGGAAAATCAGATTATACATTGATTCTCCTCATGGGTCAAGTAGAGGCCTGAGCGAAGCGAGGGTCTCTTT